>JACAVU010000007.1:4090896-4392276 GCA_014183005.1 Castanea mollissima
GTGGACTAACACTATTGCTTCCTCTCCTACTCCGAGCAAGTCTGGAGCTAGTTTTGCTATTCATTATCTTTATGCTTGGGTGGGTCATTTTTTTAGAAGCAACCGCATTGTTCATGCCAAACTATCCCATCCTTTGATGACTAAATACTCTGGTGTGGGTTCTGCCTCTGTATTCTGTGAATTGTCTGCACGAAAGCAGATACGAAACGCCACCGACTTCTTTGGCACGGGACTGCTTTTAATAAAAGCTATGACCAGACATTCATTGACAACGATCGTTTATCCATTCAGAAGTTCGACTACTTTATGAGCCTTCGCTCAGGGTATTTGACATTTCGATGTGAAGACCAACACATTGTAGAAGCATATAGCCCCCACAGATTCAGTCGGCGCTTTGGATTTCATCAAGACATTCCAAGTGACTTAAAGGAAGAAATTCATACAGGTTCTTTAAGGATCTATACCAATTCTACCAATCTTTCACTTGCCGCAACACAGATTCTAAGGTACTCATTCTGGCTTTTGCGTCAGACTTTGGAAGCCGGGTCAGACATAGCTACCAACGATGGTGGGAAGGAGTATGTAAAACTGATTTTACCAATGGAACAAATTTACTAGTTGAAATTGCCTCCTCTGTTAAATCAGTGACATCCACCAGCCTCAGAAGGGAAAGAGGGATCTTCAAGATCCAGACATCTCACAACCCTTGTCGAAGTTTGCACCGAATCAAAGCATCAAAGATTCGTTTGCTGTACCAGTTAGGGATGCCCCTGAAATTTTTGAGAAGGAGGTGTGTGACGACTTTGACCCCAGTTGGAAACATTCGAAGAATCCAATGAAAGGTGTTGATGCGGAGACTTCTACTGATCATGCACATCTTCTTACACATAGTCAGTCTTTTACCTCAAAGCTATTTATGGAGAGTTCAGATCTCAAGAGGCGTAAATTTGCTGATGCTGGCACGTCATCCGAATTTCTGATGAGACAGAAATGACACCTCTCTCACCCTTGCAACCAAACGACCCTCCAGAATCCCCTATATTTCATGCCAAGACGCTTTCTTCCGTGCGTAAGACAGGAGCTTCTATGCTGGGAGATGTTCTTTTAAACAGGCTTTCGAGTTTTTCTATAGACGATCCTCCCACAAGCCGAAGCACATGAAATTTATAGTGAGATTGCCATTCTTGGAGTGGACCCTCAATACTTGCGCGAAAATGTTGACAAATATTGCAAGGGTGTTGCAGACTACTTGAAGATGAAAGAATCTCTGGCTACACGACCAAGTCCTGCTGTCTTAATTCAACGTGAGACTGAAGTTGAATTTCTCCTTACTGAGGCATTGCATAAGAAGGCGTCATTGAAGACTGAGCTTGATACTGTTACTTTGAGGATGGCTAACTTGCAAACCGAGCTTAGCCAATTAGAACAATCATTGTCTCAAATCGAATCTCATCAAGTGGAACAGGACGACGTTGTGCAAGCTTTGGAGGAACAACTTGAAGAAGTCAAATCTGCTCCCGTTCTTGAAGACCAAGATATGGAGGCTTTAGAGAAGATACGAACCTTGCTGGAAGATCGTCGTTCTAGTTTGAAAGACTTAAAATGGATGTTGTAACTTTTTGTATTTCAATTCCTTTCATACATGTCATCATGCTTTCCCTTGTACCACTTTCCTTTAATCAATAAAGAAAACTTATTCCCTGCTCTTTTCTTTTCATGTTTTAACAGTGAAACTTTTTTTTTTTTTTTTGAGTGACTGAACTTAGCAAAGAGGTACTAAGTTGCCTACGTACCCTCGAGAGGGATCAAGTCATCACGTAGTTCAACAACCAAAATTTTTTTTTTTTTTTTGCTTTGTTTTTTTTTTGTTTTTTTTTTTTTTTGTTTTGTTTTGTTTTGTTTTGTTTGTTTTTTTTTTTTGCTTTGTTTTTTTTACAAAAAAGGAGGGCTCACGTGTGTAATCCTCGCCCTACACCCCACGGCATTTCATGGGTACCAATTATGCAATAGTGGGTATCATCTCTAATCGAACCCGAGACCTTGGCCTCAAGGGTGACATGGACATCCAACCACTACGCCACACTCACAATTGGTGACATAGAGTGGGATTAATTTCTCTTTATTTGTGCACTTTCAAAGGTAATGGGAAAACATCATGTACCCTTGTAGTGCTGCAGTGGGTAGTTTAAGCTCTTACCGAGGAGCAGTTCTTGATTTTCAAGCATAGAAGCGTTTGAGGAACTTCCCATTGATGGGGCCGATCCTTACACTCTCATTGTCAATCAATTTGTAAGCCTTATTGGTGTTTGCCCCCTGCCTGAGAGTTGGAAGTACATCACAAACAACGGTCACATGGTTTGACCCGACAACTTCATCAAGGTCTAGATCAATCTTGTTTTCTTTGGCGAGCTTCATGATTTGTTCTTTGAAGACGAAGCATTTTTGAATTGGGTGGCCAATGATGCGATGATATTTGCAGTAGTTAGGGTCATCAACTTTCCCTATGTCTTCTGGTCGCTTGCATTCGGGCAATTCAACCAGTTGTAATTGCAATAGTTGTTCTAAGATGTTTGGCACATCTTCATCGGGGAACGGATATAATTTTTGCTCACGTTCCTTAAAGGTCAGACGACGCACTTCGTTCTTTTGCCATCCTCCAAGTCGTTTTCATTTCTTTGCTCCTCTCCTTGGAACCTTAACTATGGTAGTGTTAACCATTATTGGGTCTTTGAGATTTCCTTTTGCATTCCTGTCATTCATCTTTACTTCCTTTCTACTTCCTCAGGTACGGGGGTTTGTATTTCCGTGGTTAGAGATACTCAATTCCATGTCGTGCGCACGAGTTGCCAATTCTTCGAATGTTCGGGGTTTTACCCCTTGTAGGATGTACAGAAGTCCCCAATACATGCCTTGGATGCACATTTCTACAGCAGATATTTCAGAAAGTCTATCCTTACAGTCTAGACTCAAAGAACGCCACCGACTGATGTAGTCAACAACGGGTTCGTCTTTCCACTGCTTAGTTTGGTAAGCTCCATCATGCTTACGTACGGCGTGTGCTATAGAACCGGTTGAGGAACTCCCTTTCAAGTTGTTCCCAACTATCGATTGACTCGGGTTCTAAGTCTGTATACCAATCAAAGGCGTTTCCTTTCAGTGAACGAACGAACTGCTTTACAAAGAGGCCTCCTTGAGTCCCTGCGTTCTCACAGGTCTATAAAGTGAGCAATGTGTTGCTTAGGGTTTCCCTTGCCATCGAATTGCAAGAACTGGGGGGGTTGATACCCATTTGCATTCTCATATTGTCAATGCGCCTCGTATAGGGTTTGAATATAGAGAGAATTTGTAGAAGAACCTCCATATTGTGCTCGTATGGTATTTGTTATCATGTCCTGCAGTTGTTGGACAAACATCGAGGCTATTGAGGTGGAATGTCCTTGTTGAGAAGTGCCTTCACCTCCTTTTCCCTTATCACCCCTGGCGTTTTCTCCTTTCAAGGTAAAGCCAGGAGGGTGCTCAAGGTCTGGATTTGATTCACCCAAATCTTGGGCTTCCAGTTTGTTCATTAAAGTTGCAATTTGGAGGTCCTTATCTTCAAGTGCTTTTGTGAGAAGGACGACCCTTTGTTCCATTTCAGCCATCTTTTCTTCCACGATAGAGGTGTTAGTCATCATAACTGACACAACTTCCACAGATGGTGGAAAAGGAAGTGAATTGAAGTGAGCACGTGAAATCTCATCTTTTGGGTTCCCTTTGATGAGAGAAAAATCGTGCGACCAGCTTCTTGTGGAGGAAGAAGGGGATTTGCCCCCATACTTGAGGTGTTCCAAGGTGGAGATGTCCTTGTTGATGACCTTGTTTCTTTTAAGAGGGTCTAAGGAGATGATTGTCTGGACCTTGGCTTCCTTGGTTGATTGAGATTGAAGTTGATTGTGAGCTTTAGGCTGGCTACAATTGATTGCTTCAATGCAACTGTTGGTGGTAGCCGTACCAAGTTTAATTGAAGTAGCTATTGTTGAAGCTTGAATGTTCTTGCTAGAGGCCATTGAAGTTGGTAGCAAGATGATGAAGATTTTTTTTTCTTTGAAGGAGAATGAGATGAGAGGCAGAGAGGTCCCACGGGCGTGCCAGAATTAGTAGACGACTAAATTCTTGGTTCGAAATAAATCAAACAAGTAAAATAGTTTCACAAATACGAATTTGTATTGATAAATGTGTGGTACAATTCTCTGTAATATAAAAAGAGTGATCCTCTGATTCGATCTCCTTAAAAGATTTGTTGATTTGAATTGTGGTAATGTGATTTTGATTTGAACATAAGATATTCTTCAATTTAGCTGAGGAATGGATCGAAGATCTTTGAAACAGAATTACAATGAATCTCTGGCTATGAGCTTGTTAGAAATTCTTTGTTCTTCGTGTTCTTCGTGTGTCTTCGTGTGTGTTCTTCGTGTGTTTCGCGTTTGAAGGTTGTGGTGGAAATTCTTCGGTGCTTTAGAGGCTTGAATCCGTAGAACTTCACCGATTTGTGGTTTGTTGAGGTTTCTGGAGGCTTTTGAGCTTGATTCCAGTGAACTTTGAGATTTAGGAATATGATTGGATGATCCTCTTTGATTGTTCTTGTGTGTTCTTGGCGTTCTCGTCTTTGAAGGTTTGTGGTGGAAATTCTTCGGGGCTTTGGAGGCTTGAATCTGTAAAGCTTCACCAATTTGTAGTTTGTTGAGGTTTCTAGAGGCTTTTAAGCTTGATTCTAGTGAACTTTGAGATCTAGACAGGTTGTTTGGACGACTTTACTTCGAATGTTGTTTGTATTCGAGGTTGAAGTTCTTGGAGTTCTTGGAGGCTTCGGGGTTTGATTCTGGCAGAGCTTCGTTGATTTCTGAACTCAAGATATCTTCTTCCTTTTGTCTCCGTCTATGTCTTGTGTGTTGTTCTCCTCTTCCTTCTAAATGTCTTAGGAAGGCTTCTATTTATAGGAGTTTAGGGGTAGGTGAGCGACACGTGGCGGAGTCTGATTGATGACACTTGTCATAGCTTGATTGGTCCGCTTATGTCATCGCTTACACGTGCTGAGTGCTTGTGTCACTGCTTACACGTGCGAGGCTGCTTGTGTCATCGCTTACACCTGCTAATGCAGCTTCATGCCTTCATTTCAATGACACTTGGCGAATTTCTACTAGTTTCTGAATAGTGATGGCAAAACCTAGCAGTAGTACGTGGCACTTTGTGATTGGTTGTATTTTGTGGATTTTGGTAGTATGATGTGTCAGCTTGTGATAGGTCGGGAATTTTCCCTCTCTACAATTAGCTTCAATCCTCAATGCGAATTTCGCTTTGACAAGCCATGGATGATGTTGAGCTATTTGAAGATTATGGAAAATGTAATGTTCTTAAAATTTATTAACTTGTGCTTTAACTGAAATTTAATATATATATATATATATATATATATATTGTTGTTCTAAATGTTTTGAAGCTTTTTTGGAAGCGAAGTGAGCTTCACCTTCAGCAGCATCACCTTCACCATCAAGCACTGTTACAAATCTCGACTGATCTGCCTCCATACATTGGTAAGTTTTGCTTCTGCCTATATCTTGTGAATCCTTTGGTAGTTTGGCCTTGTGAATCCTGATTTTAGACTTGTGAATCCTTTGGTTGGACATTTTTGTTATTGCTAGTAGCTAATTACCTCCTGACCATAGTAATGAACTGAGGATCATTCAGAGAAATATGGGTGTATCATCATGTTCAATATAGCCATTCTTGACCTCTTTAATAAATTATTCAATTTCAACCAGTTTAGAAGATGTTGTACTTAACCCCCTTCCTCCAAAATAACAATAATAGAAGGATATTAAGATTTTCATTCTTAATAGATTTCATTTTGGTCATAGAACATGATAGGAATTTGAGTCATTGCTATTGACTAGATTCTATCCTATAACTTCCTTTTGGATCTTTCTAAATAAAAGATTTTGAAGGATTTCGATTAAGTAAGGCCCCCCTATCTGTAGGTTTTCTTGTTGATCTATAATTTGGTTTGATATAATCATCTTTTCCGGTAAAAAATCTGACAATGTTGAAAGAAATATTAACACCTTTTCCTCTTTTCTAGTCAACAAATTCATCTACTAGATTACCAACCCAAATGCAACTTGGACTACTTTCACCAGTTTATTTAAGGAGATTATTTGAACGCATGGGGGTGACCTACATTAAATTAGGTCAGGTAAGTCCTGATTGTTGCTTGTAAGGACCTCGTCCCCTCCTAAGAGAGGGGGTCATTGAGTTATATGAAAGTAAAGCGTACACTTTTTTTTTTCTTTTTTTACTGAAGTGCATATTTTAGTTATGACCAAAAAATGCTGCTTAATTTGAATGGCCACTTAATAAGCACATTCTTATATAAATTTATTTTTGATTCTCTTTCTTAATAATTTGGGACTTAATCTAGCTGTAGTTTATTGAAAGGAACTGATTACCTCAATAAACTATTACATTACATGTAAACCATTATTTGGACATCATGATAATGATATACCACCATTGGTAGACATTGTGTTATGACATTCACTTGTATTGCTTGTCTAGAGTACATCTTAAAAGTAGTCAGAAGCATCTTTTTTAGCTTGCAACGAAGCTTAATTTTCAGACTTGGTGTTATGTGACTAATCCATTAGTTTGTGATACTAAATTCCAGGTACTTGTTGATAGCATCAATGCAAAACAGAGTAGGCGAAAAAGAGACAACTTTAGTACTGGTGGCTCGTATCGGCCAATGACTACTAATTGCTTTTGAGATTTGAAAATTATCCTCCAAGTTTTTGGTTTAATTATCTTTTCTAAAGATTAGCGAATTTTTTGATGCACAAAGCCCCGCTTCATGAATTTGTAGTACTCATTTCGCTTTCGCAAATCTACTGTGATTGTGCTGAGCAAGAAGATTAGCTCAAATATGTAGTCTATTGCTTTGGCACTTAAGGGATTAAGATTTTATGTTGCTCTTGGTTTTAGAACTGGGTTCCTTCACTTGTTGATTAGAATTTCAAGTCATACTCACACATGTGGGGTTCAGCAGTTCCATTGTGAAGATGTATAGCTCTTCATCCGAGAAATTAAATAATAATAATAATAAGTCTAGAAAAGCTCCAACTTGCTAACAACATAATGGAAGCACAATACAAGCATAACAACAAAACACACATGTCCACCTAAACAAAAGCAAGCAAGCAGCAGCAACAAAAAAAAAAAAAAAAAAAGGTTCCAACCTAAGACCCGACCCGAAACCCGGAAACCCGACCCAAATATAAACCCGATTTTTCGGGTCGGTTCGGGTTTCAAACAGCCAAAACCGATTTCTATTGGGTCGGGTTTCGGGTCACAGTAAACCCGACCCGACCCGACCCAATATCACTCCTACTAGCAACCTCTAAATTCTCAGTACAATCAAGTCCAATTAGGCCCAAGACATCTCCAAGTATATAATTGAAGCCCATCAATACAATGCAAGACACCTTTTATAAATATATATATATATATATATATATATATTATATATATATATGAATTTCTAACCCTACCCCATCTTTCAAATTCTCAAAGGTGTTATTAAAGATTCAATTTGTTTCGTGTATATTGTTGAGAATTGATTCAATGAGGTGTTAAATAAACCTGGGTACAATCTCGAATCGGACAGGAAAGAAGGTTGGTCGACCTTGATTCCTAGTGAAGACATCAAGGGCAGTGATACTAATACTATAGGCACTTCAAAGGGCAACTGTATTGCTCTTCGTTGGGCATCATAATAGATGGTATATATTAGACTATTAGTTACACCTGAGTAAGAATAAATGGGAGCTCCATTTTAACTATTATTCTAATAATGAAGGGTAATTGAAATATTAGGATTGAACTTTCCCTCTCTAATTTGGGTGTTCGTATCTTTGGATCATGAACTAGAAATCAAATTTTATAATTCATGGTGAAAGTTCAATATTTTCATTACTTGTATGTTGGATGTGAAATGCAAACAATCATTTTGTTTATGCCTCTGCATTTCAAAAACAAAAAAAAAACTAATAGTAACAAATCGCATGCAGATAACCTTAAAAGCAGGAGTGAAAGGATAGTCCCATTTTGTTAGGTGGCCTCGTTTAATTGTCTTCACCAAGTTTGGCTTTTGAAATTTCCGGCAATCAGTGCCTCTTATAATAAATTAATAATTTGCTGATGCAAAGAAAATAGTACAACTAAACATAGTGTTGCTACAGACACATATAGATTTACAAAATTTTTCACACCCACTCACATATTCAGTTCACTTGGGTTCCACCATAAACACAAATGCAAACCAATTCAGTGAAAATGTCTGAAATTTCCTGTGTCTTCAAACTTACTGTATTAAGAATGCTATGGGTCAGTTTGGAAGAAATTCAGACCTAATCAGATCTTTATATATATAATAGGTTTGAACCCCAAAAAAAAAAGAATGCAAATGTCAAGAGATTGAAAATTTTAAACCCAATATGATTTTGAATGTTTTCGAGTTTATACAATTTGGTATTCAAACATAACTAGCATATGGATTTGAATCATTAAAATATTATCACTATTAATTTTATTTATTAATATATATATAAGAGAAATTATATACTAAAAGTGATATAAGTGGTAAGTTTATTTAAAAGTAAAAAGTACTCTAATCACAACTTATGTTCATAAAAAAATAAATAAATAACTTCATACCTCACTAAGTTATGAAATATTTTGTTGGGTAAAATATCATTTTAGTTCTTAAACTTTCACAAAATCTCATTTTTCGTCTCTAAAAACTGCCAAAAGGTCTTATTCCAATCCTAAACTTTGCAAAATGTTTTACTTTTTGTCTTTCTATTTATGTCTGTTAATTTATGTCCGATGTGGCTAATGAGATACTGACATAGTATTTAACTTTTTTTTTTTTTTTTTGAGGGTCGACATGGTATTTAACTTGGACCAAACCATTTAATTTAGGCATAAATGCACTTTTAGTCCCTACATTTTGGCATTTTTTCATTTTAGTCCAAATATTTTAATTTTATCACTTTTAGTCCATAATTCAATTAATGCATTCCATTTTAGTCCTTTTGGTTAGCCCACCAACGAAATTGCTTAGATGGCAAACTGATGCTGACGTGGCCAATTAAAAAAAAAATTAATTAGCATTTTAAAAAAATGTCACATCAGCTTCTAAATACAAAAAAGAATTATTAATTAATTTTAATGAAATTAAAAAAAAAAAAAAAAACAATAAACACAAACACAAAGAACAAACATAAACTCTTTACACCCAAACACCATCCTCCTCCCAACATCAACATCATAGTGGTTCATTTTCTTTGGTTGTTTCAGCAGCTTCTATGGTTGGTTTTTTTTTTTGTTTTTTTTTGTTGTGACCGGTGCTTAAAGGAAGAGGTGGGTATGGCTGAAGTGGGTTGTGGGTTGTGGGTCGTGGTTCTCTCAAGTCTGGTGTTGCTGGGTTTTGTTGGTTGTCGGCGAGGTCACGATGAGGTGGATTCCAATGGGTTTCGCTATGGATCTCACCACCGCTGCCTTACAAGTTGCCGACCTCACCACCACTGACCTTACATGTCACCAACTCGCCACTAGTCTCGCCCTTCACCGATCTGAGTTTCTAGGTGGGTTTATGGTGTGGGTCTTTGGCGAGGTCACGACAAGGTGGAATGTGATGAATCGTCGACGAGGCGATTGGTCTTCGGGGTGAGCTTGGCTTTGCAAACGGGGCACATGACTCAAGACCTCAACCAGGTGTCGATGCAAACAAGGTGGAACATGTGGTTGCACTAATATATATATAAGGAACACTATTAATTTGATGTCATGTCGTTGCTGGGCTTATTTATTTTTATTTTTTTTAATTGGAAGTTGGGTTTATTTCTTAATTTAAGAAGAACATTGAAGAACAAGTTCTTATGTTCTTAGATCTGTAATTTTTTTTAATTTTTTTATTCAATTAAAATTACTTTAGATGTTAACGTAGCAATTTTTTAATGCCAAAATATATTTTTTTAATTATTATTTTAATGCCACGTCAGCATTTTCTGTTAGTTGGGTGACAATAAGGACTTAAATGTCATGCGTTAATTGGTTTAGGGACTAAAAGTGGTAAAATGAAAATGTAATGACTAAAATGAAAAAAAAATAAAATGTAGACACTAAAAGTGCATTTATACCTTTAATTTAACAAAATAATGTACACATGGCACATAATCATTGGCACTTATGAAAAAAATATTTTAGGGAGACAAACATTAATATACCCCTCAATCTCACTATAGCAGAAATCAATATCCCCAATGTGAAACCCCAATGCATGCCAAGTCTAACTGTGCTTTCCTCATTGAGGCCACCACCAAGGGTGGCCGACACCCCCCTCTCTCTCTCTCTCTCTCTCTCTCTCTCTCATATTTCGACTCTTTAATCTCTCTAGAAGTTTATGGGTTTCTCACATTGTTGGTTGTTGCTATTGAATTCAAAGATATATGAGCTATGGCGTTTTGAAGGATCAGATTCATTGCTTCTCAAAATTATAGGCTTTGCTTTGAACCCACTTTGTTTTTCTTTGCTAAATGTTTGGTCTTTGTTGTACACTCGTTTAAATGAATTCTTTTTACTTTGAACAAAGCTGCTCTAGAATTATTAAAGTTGGCAAAGAATACAGATGTTGAATGATCTGCAGATCCTCCTCTTTTGGGTGGAGATTCACAGTTTGGGTCGTCGGTGAACAAAGCTGCTCTAGAATTATTAAAGTTGGCAAAGAATAGAGATGTTGAATGATCTGCAAATCCTCCTCTTTTGGGTGGAGATTCACAGTTTGGGTCGCCGGTCACCGATTGACGGTGGGGATTTCACAGTTGAACTTGGCATTGGGGTTTCAACTTTCATGTGGGAGGTTTTGATTTTTGCCTAGACGATGGGTTTCTATGTGAGGGGTATACCTGTCTGATTGAAATATCAATATCTATTCCGTATGTGCCAATAATTGTGTCACCTATTCATAAATTTTTAAGTTAATTGATTCTATGTTAGCACTCTGTTATTCACTTAAGACATAAACTAACAAATATAGATAGAAAGACGAAAAGTAAAATGTTTTGCAAAGTTTCAGGACAAAAACGAACTTTTGTGAAAGTTTAGGAATCAAAATGATATTTTATCCTATTTTATTTTTATAGTAGTAGTATAGCAGCAATTATAATCTAATCTAAGAGAGAGAGAGAGAATTATAAAAATGAAGATATTAAATGGAACAAGACCATTATGAAAACTAAATAAAATATAAAACGTCAAAATGAATATTTAGAAATATAAATAGCCAAAATAAATTGAAAAAAAAAAATTCAAACTTTAAGGTTCATCCTAACGAATACACTTATATCAAGTAAATAAAATAAATAACGTTGATTGTTGTTGTTTTGACCATATCACTTGATACAAGTGTCTTAACCTTTGGGATCATGTGCCATTCACTGGCATCACATGAATATTTATGGAATATACTGTTGTTGTAGGGAAATTTTTCTTTGACTTAGTTTTTAGGGTTTGTATTTTTTGTTGTACAAGAATAATCTATTCATTGTAAAATGAAAATTTTGTATTGCTTGCTAGATAAATAATATTGTACTCCTAGAGAAATCATATGGGTAATGTTTTGATAAAAAGTCAAATTCCTCCAACTTGTTAACGCTTGGTATCACTACAACAAAACCTCCAATATTGATATCGTAAATTTTTTTCTCGACCATTATTTGAACGAAGAGTTGCTGAATTGCTGCTTACATTAACTTCAAGATTGCACAAGTTTTGCCACAAACTCCTCTATATTTTTATCAGAACTTCCACCTTCATCCACTGCCTCTTTAGCCAATTCTTTCCATCTTCCTGAATTCATTTTCATCTCTTTCCCTCTTTCTCCTTCTATTACTTCCTTTATACACAGCTCTATTTCTTCTTTGGTAGCTATGCCTCTTTCATCCAATTTAATCCTTACCCCTACCTTCCACGCGTCCACAATGAACTTTGCATTAGTTGGTTGATCCGTCCATACTGGCATTGCAACCATTGGCACTCCCAAGCTCAATGCTTCAAGGGTTGAGTTCCATCCACAATGAGTCATGAAGCACCCAACGGCCTTATGAGCCAATACTTCTAACTGAGGGCACCAACTTACAACTAGTCCCTTCTCTGATGTTTCTTGTAAAAAATTAGGAGGAAGTTTTTTCTGTTCAGTTTCTCTGACAACCCACAAGAAGTAGCAATTGCTATTCTTTAGGCCCCTTGTTACCTCATCCATCTGCTCTTCTCCCAGGGATGCCAAGCTTCCAAATGATGTATAAACAACTGAGTCAGTTTCCTTTGTGTCTAGCCACTTCATGCAAGCATCCACATCAGGTTTGAATAGGTGAACGCCATATTCTTTGTCATCCTCCAACCGCTTGTCTAAGTAGATTGATGGAATAGCTGGTCCAATTGTTTTAAAAGGCCATTGTTGGCTTATCATCCAATTCACCACCTAATGGAATTTTGAAACATATGCAACAAAATCAGAATAATAAACAATAAACCAATGTTCACTGATTAACAACGGAGCGGAAGATGAAGGAAATATTAAAAAAAGGATGAAATATAAATAAAATTATCTCAAATGGAGGAAACGTACAGGGATGTGTTGTGTAAGCATATTAGTAGGCAAAGCTACAAAACTGAAATACTTCTCTTATAAACAAATCTTATAAAATTTTCATACTTCAATGAGTTGTAGGCTCTGTAGTCAGTAAGTAAATAGCACAGAAGTGGCAAATTCTAGCTTTGCCAATAACTCACTAAGTCAAAGTAGAGAAGAATCATAAAATAGCTAGTACACCAAAAGAATACAGGAATATATGTATTTTGACAAGATGCTAATATTTGTCAAAGTGTATTAGATGAAATCCACTATGATAGTGAAGAAAAAAATTGTTGATTCATGTGACAGTGACAAACAGCTAATTATAATCTACCATTTAGAATAATTGTAACAAAATGGGTGTGAAAGTGTGTAATGCTATAATTATTCCAATCAAATAGGTAATAAGGTTTTTATAATTTTTAGTGCCTTCACAGTTATCGTATTAGAAATGCAGTGGGTCGGTTTGAAAGAAAGGCCAAACCCAATCTTATAGAATGGATATCAAAATGAGATCGACTTCAAAATTTTAAACTCAATATCAATTTTTGGATGTTTTTGAGTTTATATAATTCGGTATTCAAGCATAGCTTTATATTATTATTATTATTATTATTTAATATCATCATCATTATTAATTAATTTATTAAAGAAAATAGAAATTGCATACTAAAAGTATGTGAGTATCTCTTTCTCTCAATTTATGTATATAAAATATCTAATAACACAATTTTTTTTTTTTACAAGTGTTGACATCACTTATGCAACTTTAATCACAATTTCCACTCCATTTATTTCAATGAAAAACCTTGTGTAAAGATAGTTTTCCTTATTTTTTAGTGTTTGGTAGCATAAAAAAAGATGAGTCAAAGAAAAACTATCTTTGGTCAATATAAAAAATTTGACTTATTTTTAGAGATTGTTTTCCATCAAATTTTTTTGGAAAACAACTCTATCTCACAGCAAACTAAATAAGGGAAGTTAGGAGGTTATTTTTCAACTTATTTAAAATTGCTACCAAACATTAGAAAATGAGATAGTTTTATAAAAAATTCTTTTTAGAAAATAACTCATGTTTTAGAAAACATCATTGTTGAAACAAACAGAGCATAACCTTAATAAGTTAAGGAAAAATTAGTGTCTTTAGCATTGTATATCAACATTTCCTCTCTCTCTCTCTCTCTCGGTTTATCAAAGGAAGTTACATTGCTAGTAATTTTTAGCCCACTCTTTCATTATTATTTCTTTTCATTCTTTCATATCACCAGCCAATTCTATATTCTAACATTTAGAAATACTTTTTTGGTTTATATATATATATATATATAAAGGGATGGGGGGGGGGGGGGGGGGGGTTGGAACTGTTTATATGATATCTAAACAATGTGGAGACATGATATATAGGGATTCGGTGCTTTGATTAATTATTTAGCCAAAAAAAAAAAGTGGTTTGATTAATTTGTAGATCAAATGATAAATATGATTTAATTTATATATATTTATAGGGTTTGGCCCATTTGGGAAAGCTTTTCCCGACAGTGCACAATAGACTAGTTGTTTCCCACTCACTCACAACCCTATATATCATATCATGTCTCCACATTGTTTAGATATCATATAAACAGTTCCGACCCCCCACCCACACACACACACAAAAAGGAAGTACGAGAAGAAGAGACAGAATATATAGACTCGTAGTTGTACAAAGATAACAATATTAGTGGCTTTAATTGAACCACTTCTCAAACAAAAATTATCCAAATTTTGAATGTTTAGGAGGAAAAATCAACATTACCTCAAACTTTAAGAATGTAAAATAGTGTAATATATATAAATAACTTAGTCCTGAATATACATGAATTAATAGCTTAACCTACCTCATTCTCCAACTCGTCGAAGGTGTTGCAAAAGAGCCAATTTGCTTCAAGGAAATTCGAGAATTGATTCAATACGAGCCTTAGAAAAGATGGGTACAAGTCCTTATCACAAAGAAATGAAGGTAGATCATCGACGCCTAGTGGTGGGATTGAGGGCAATGCTATTGAAGCCCTTTCTGCTAAAGGCATCTGAATTGCTCCATGATTCGCATGGTAATATAGGCATTAATTACACAAGATTGAGTGAAAAATGGAGCAGCATCAATGCCAAATTGCCTTGCGATTTCTAAAGCCCATGGCATACCTGAGTCATACACCATAAGCTTTGGAGGATATTTGGAGCTATTATGTTTCTCAATAAGCTTTGCTAAGCTTTGTGAAACATGTAGCTTGTAACGTTCAAGAGTTGCATCTATACTCTCCGAATCTACGGCTTCCCCGGATCCATCAGAGATGATCTCAACATTGATAGAATGGATAGGAAAGGCTGGCATGGAATTGCCAATAGCGGTGGTAGTGACAAATGTTACTCTAAGACCCTTTGAGGCTAAGCGCTTTGAGAATTGCAGCATTGGGTTTATGTGACCTTGTACAGCGAAAGTAAATACTAGGATATGAGTTTCTCTCTCCATTTTCTATTCCAATGCGCTATGACTCTTTCTATGGAAGTTCGAGGTTGAATAATTCATGAACTAAAATTACAGGAGATAATGGTGTATATGTATTGATTTAAATTCATCGTGATAAGGATTTTCCACTCCATTAAGTGTCTGAAAAGATAAAGAGGAAATGACAGACAAATGTGGGCTCTTCTCGTATGATGTATCCTTATCTACAGTCAGTGCAACGTAAGTGATCGATAGTGATTTGCATGAGCGAAAACAACAATTCAACAGGGGCTATATAAAGACTATTGTATTGAGTGTATAGACTTCTTGTTGAACCAAACTTTTTGGGTTTTTTTTTTTTTTTTTTTTTTGAAAATGAAATATAAAAAACTTTTATTTAATGGGGTAAAAAAAATCAAATCTTGTGACTTTAAAATAATAATAAAAAATTTAAAAACTCTTGAAGGGCCAATATGAAAACTAAATAAAATATAAAATGTAAAAATGAAAATTTTGAAACATAAATAGCCAAAAAAAAAAAAAAACCTTAGACTTTAAAAGCCAAAAATATACTTTATTTTAACAAATATACTAATGTCAATAAATATATAAGGCAATGCTGATTGCTATTGTTTTAGCCATATCACTTTTCTTTTTATAGGGGAAAAAAATAGTGATATGGCTAAAACAACAACAATCAGCACTGCGTTCTAGATCAAATGATACAAGAGTGTCTTAACATTTGATTAATTTATAGATTAAATGATAAATATGATTTAATTTAGTGTAAGAGTACTTATTAATACTTGAACTTCGTTGCGAATAATTTAAACCACATTCTTTTTTCTATATAAAATTTTAAACTATATTCAACTTGAGCTGTTCAAGCCAATTCATGATAAGTAAACAATAGTTTTTTGAAAATTATTTTTTTCAAATATAATTGGAATGATTTTGATATATTCATAGGGTTTGGTCCGTTTGGTAAAGCTTTTCCAATATTACACAATTGACTAGTATTTTTTTTTTATGAACCCAATTGACTAGTAGTTATCACTAAACGATATTGACATAATAGACTAGTTGTTACTCACTCACTCACACACCCCCAACACACACACACACACACAAATAAAAAAAATAATAAAAAGAAGAATAGATAGATTAAAATAGTAGTTGTAAAAAGATAACAATACAAGTGGTTGTAATTGAACCACTTCTCAAAGGTGTAGCAGAGTGGAAATCATCAGTATCATATTGTTTGGGTCTAAGATTTTGTTTATCGTATACAAGCAAGATTGTGTGGATTCTAAAAATAATAATAATAATAATAACAATAATAAAACGAAAAATGATGTGAAAACAACGTTCTATTATGGATTTAGATATTGAATCTTTATGGGGCAAAACAAAAATTACCTCAAAATTTGAATGAAAAAAATAATATAATTTTGAGGTTAGTTGATACCCAGCAATAGGCATCGATCTCATCACAGTGAAATGAAGGGTGGACTAAGTTCAAACAAAATGTATCCCAATTTTGAAACTTTAGGAGAAAATCAAAATTACCACAAACTTTAAGAATGTAAAATATTGTAACCTTTTATCCCCAATATACATGAATTGGTAGCTTAACCTACCTCATTCTCCAACTCGCTGAAAGTGTTGCACAAGAGCCAATTCGCTTCCTGAAAATTCGAGAATTGATTCAATGCGAGCTTTAGCCAAGCTGGGTAGAAGCCCTTATCACAAAGAAATGAAGGTAGATCATCGAACCCTAGTGATGGTATTGAGGGCAATGATACTGAAGCCCCTTTTTCTATGGGCATTTGAATTGCTCCATGATTTGCATGATAATTGATGGCATTAACCACACAAGACTGTGTGAAAAATGGAACCCCATCAATCCCAATTTTCCTTGCAATTTCTAAAGCCCATGGCAAAATTGAGTCATACACCAAAATCTTTGGAGGATATTTGGAGCTATAATGTTTCTCAATAAGCTTTGCCAAGTTTTGTGAGACATGTAGCTTGTAACGTTCGAGAGCTGCATCTACACTCTCTGCATCTTCGGCTTCCTCAGATCCATCAGAGATGAGATCAACATTGATAGAATGGCTAGGAAGGGGTCGCATGGAATTGCCAATAGAGGTGGTAGTGACAAATGTTACTCTAAGACCCTTTGAGGCTAAGCGCTTTGAGAATTGGAGCATTGGGTTTATGTGACCTTGTACAGGGTAAGCAAATAATAGGATATGAGTTTCTCCCTCCATTTTCTTTTCTAATTACGCCCTGTGACTCTCTTGGAAGTTTGAGGTTTAAGAATTCATGAACTAAAATTACAGGAGATAATGGTGTGTGTGTATCTATATATATTGATTTCAATTCAATATATATATATATATATTATATATTATATCTATATATATATATTTTTTTTTTTTTTTTTTTTTTTTTTTTTTGATTTCGACATGTAATGATTTTTCACCCCATTAAGTATCTGAAAAGATAAAGACGAAATTAACGACAGACAAATGTGGGCTCCTCTTGTTAGATATTTTTGTCTTCAATCAGTGCAACATTGTTGAAATGGCTTGAATTTGCATGTCCGTGGATTAACATTTCTTGCAAGCATTAAATGCTATTTAGTATGAATGGTCAAAGAAAATGGCTAGAGCAAGACCAACCTGAACTATATTCTTGCATAGCCGAAATCTTTGACTCCATAAGCAATAAATGGATGCATAGAAAGTATGACTTGATTAACAAAATTAAATATATGCAATTTATAGTTACTATATTTTTTAATTATAAAAAAATTTAGTGGTGTGATGAGTATTATATAGGTAAAATTATTTTTTATTACACTTTGATGATGCCGAAGAAAACACCAGTAGGTCGCGGGCACTCTCCAGCTCTGATCAATACCTGCAAAGGAAAAACAAAGTGACCTAAAGGAGAGCACCGGTGTGGTGCCGGCCAAAAACCCTCCGAAGGTCAAGTTAGAGTCTCAAACAACCCTAGAGTGCCAGAGTTGGGATAGTTGTGCGTACCTTTTGTTGTGAGGGTTTCTGGGGCTTATATAGTGGTGTAGAGCCAAAATACACGCCTTGGCGAGGAAATACTTTCCTTTCAGAAGAGTGATTTGCGGATCTTTGCATATCTTATAGAACTCTTTTCCTTATAGGGATCTTTTAGACTGAGACCAGACGTGTAGCGAAAGAACTTTCCTTATATTCACATGTGCAGAGGTCAAGACAGATCAGGAATGGAAGTTGGATCACTCCTTCAGCCTTTAAGTGACGGGGTCGTCAGCCAGTGTAATTCTTATGCCGCCGTCAGCCTAAATTCGTCTTCAAGGATAACATCAGCTGAAGACCTTCAGCACCTTGGCTGTCAGCCTAGGCTTCGTCATCTTGATCCCTTAGCCTAACGTCGCTATGTAGGGATGTGGCCTGGAACGTTAAAAGGAAGCGTCAAGGACGGTGGCTGACGGGCAATATGCCTCCGTCACTATCTTGAAATGCCGTCGTCATATAAAAACGTCACTATCAGCTGCCCCCCACTCCATTGTCCCGTCAGGTGGGGGTGACGGGTCATGGAGTTCTTGCTACTGGGAAACGGCTCGTGCGTGGTAGTCTGTGCCATCTTCATTAAATGGTGGGACACATGTCATAGGCTGATTGGCTCCACGTCTGATGGGTATGTCGCTTCGTCTTCCGTGCTTTCTCTCCCCTATATATATACTTCACTATTTACCTTTTTCCCACTTTTTCGCCTTGTTCATCTTGAGAGAACGAATCCGTCACTGCCAGCCTCGTCATATTGTCAATCGTGCAGCCGTCAGCTTCTTAAGACCGTCCTCCTACACGTAAGTTTTCGCTACTCTACTTTTTTATTTTTATAGCGTCGCCCTTCAGTGAAGTCGTCGGCCTAGGATCTTAGAAAGAAACCCGTCGTTTGTAGGTAGTCAGATGTCTAGGGAGACGCCGCGTGACCAGTCGTCGATCCGCGACGGAGCGGGTTACGACGAAGTTTTCCCGTCAGGTCGTGAGCCCGCGGAGGGCCTATCTTGGTCGTCAGAAAGAGAATCGTCAACTCCTTCTGACGGTGATATAGAGAGCTCAAGAGGAAGTGAGGCGAGCGGTGATGTAGGCGACGGAGACCAGGGGTTTCGCGAAAATGCGAGTATCAGTGACGGGGGTGAGAGTGACGGCGACGAGGAAGCCTTAGAAAGCACCTCGGGGTCCTCTGGTGATGATCGTCCTTTCATCTTACCCTCGGAGTGGTCCGTCAATAATTTTCTCCCCACGATGTCAGAGAATGTTTTTAAAAGTCTGCGGTCCCGTTATCAAATACCAGACGACATTCCCATTCGTCTTCCAGAGGAAGGTGAGAAGTGTTATTCCGGACGAACCGCGGAAGTCGGCATGTATGACGCCATGTTCGCGGCTGGGCTAAGGTTGCCGCTGACGGCATTACACCGTCAGCTGGCTAACTTCCTGGGAATATCCGTCAGCCAGATCGCCCCCAACGCTTGGCGAACCTTCATTGGTGCTGAGATCTTGTGGGGTCGTCTGAGCGGTGGGAACCGTCAGCTGACTTTGGACGAGTTCTTTTTTTGTTATCGTCCTCAGCACATTTCCTCGTCAAAGGGAGTGTACCATTTTGCGGTGAGGGACAAGGAGTTGAAGTTAGTGTCCGACATGCCCGACTCCAATAGGAAGTGGAAGGGCAGATACTTTTTTGTAGAAGGGACGAACTGGGTATGTCGTCCAGCGGAGTGGGAGACGATGCCCAATGGTTTTGACAATACTTGGGCTTTTGTTAGAGATTCAGGTTAATCTCGTCGGCCCTTCTCGCTCCGTCTACTTATTTGCTATCCTAACCCGTCACTTTTCATTGCAGCTAACAACCGCCCACGCATATCCGCGGAACAAGAGGCTTTCATTCGTCGAGTGACGGCCATTCCCTTGGACGAGAGGAAGTGTCGAGATCTAATTACATTAGACACTCTTCACTTATACTGTGGTGGACCTGAGTCGACGGACGAAGCTTACAGACTGAACGCCTATTCCCGCCGTCGTGAGTATCCTTCAGCTTCTTGTCTTTAAACTGACGTGGTTTCTTTCTAATCTTTGTTCTTTGCAGAAATGGAGTCAGCCAGGCAAAGGGTCAGAGCTGCGGCGGCAGCTAAGAAGAAACAGCTAGAGAGGGCTGGGGGCGAGTCAACTCCTCCGTCAGCTCCCAGACCCGTTGGGAAGGCCGGAGCCAAGAGAAAGCCTGAATGCAGGGATGACCGTCAGGGGAAGAAGGTTGCCCCCACTCCCGGGGACACGTCTTCTCGAAGGCCGTCGCCTCCCAGGCCTGCTCATGGGGCAGGCAAGGGTCCGATGACCTCGTCAGGGCCCATTGTCCAAGGATCCGTGCGCCGTCTATTGACTCACAAGGACTACGCTGTAGAGGTGACGGAGTCCATTTTGAAGGACGATGAGATGGACCCCCTTGCCGAGCAGGCTGTTGACGAGATAAAGGCGTCAGGCCTTTTTGACCTTACCAGGGTAAGCTTCGTTTTATACTTTAGTGTCTGACTTATTTTTGTGCCCTGACGTTGTCTTGTCCCCTTTTTGCTTCCAGGCTATGGTTCGCATGAAGGCCCTGTCACGCAGGTGCTCTGCTAAGGAAGGGGTGATTACCCGTCTGCAAGAGCGCGTCAAGAACCTGACTGACGGCCAACTGCAGTATAGGGATACGAACCGTATCTTAGGTGAGGAGCTGAAGGGTTACAAGGAGAAGCTGGCGGAGGAGACCCGCCGTCGGGAGCTGGAAACGGAGGCCAAGGTGACGGCGGAGAAGGAATTGAGGTCCATCCTCGTTCAAGTCGAGACGGCTAGGAACGATGCTGTGACGGAGTTTAAGGATTCGTCGGCCTTCATCGACGCTTGTGCCGCCTACTATGGTGACGGGTTTGAGGACTGCTTGAAGCAGGTGAAATCTGCATATCCCGACTTGGACTTGTCGAGGATTTCCATGGATGAGTCCATCCCTCCGACGCCCGTAGGTGACACCGTCAATGAAGAGGCTGGCGACGACAGTCAGAGGGACAACAGCGTCGTTCTAGCTCAACCAGCTGCTGATCCGTCCGTTACTTTGACTCCAGCAGACCACCGCGGTGACGACCAGAATGCCGTCAGCCCTTCTCTCTCTTGTGCCCAGCCTTTTGCTGTTGAAGACGACGGAGGATCTTGAGGCCGTTCCGTGAATTTAATTTTTCTTTTTCTGTCCTTTTCTTCTTTTCATTTAAGGAAAATTGTAGATGAACCTGTAGCACTTAATGCCCATTTTTCTGGGTTTCTGTAAAGACATCGTCCACGTTAATTCTAATGTCGTTTTATACTTTAAGCATGTGTGTTTTTATTCTAAGTCAAAATTATGCTAGTTCGTCGGTTTAATCCCGACGGCATTTTTCTTTTGATCCAATTTTTGTTGAACTCCTTGCGGCATCAACTTCTTTTCCTAAAATTTATTATGATTCCGTCAGCTTTGTGGGTGACGCCGTTGGATAAAACAACTTTTTGCTTATTGATTTCCTAACGGCGTCAGCTCTGTTTGTCTGGTTTGACGTAACTATTTGATTATACGCACATCATTTTTATAAATAATGCCGTCAGTTTAGCTGACTTATTATGCCGTTGTTTTGAACATAATGCCGTCACTTTGAACATAACGCCGTCACTATGCCGTCGTTTTGATCATAATGCCGTCACTTGAACATAACGCCGTCACTTTGCTGCATATTTCCGTCACTCTAACATATTGGCGAGACGACAGGTTCAAGCGTTTTGCTACCCCTGTGCATCTTGCGTACCTGTTAGCAGGTCGTCCACCTTGTGGATTTTAAAAGTAGGCCGTCCACTTTGTGGGCTCTTAAGTAGGTCGTCCATTTTGCGGACCTAGGAGTAGGTCGTCCACTGTGGACTTATATGTAAGCCGTCCACTTTGTGGATTTTAGAAGTAGTCCGTCCACTTTGTGGACTTATAAGTAAGGCGTCCACTTTGTGGACTTAGAAGTAGTCCGCTCACTTTGTGGACTTAAAGTAGTCCGTCCATTTTGTGGACATGTAAGTAGTCCGTCCACTTTGTGGACATGTAAGTAGTCCGTCCACTTTGTGGACTTAAAAGGAAGCCGTCCCCTTTGTGGACTTAGTTGTAAAGAACTTTCTGTTTTCTTCAAGACATAAGAAATTTACTAGTTGTTTCTGAATGGACCTCCTCTTATTGTAATGAAATGCATAAAAAAAATGGGAAAGATTAACTTTCAGCCCTTCGGACTTTAAAATGTACTGTAAACAGGAAATGCTAAGACAAATTAATCATAAACTGTCAGTGAGGAGTAACGTTCTGTTTGTCATCTATTATTGGTAATACTTTCTGAGGTGCTCGGCGTTCCAGGGGTGTCGTAGTTTCTGCCCGTCAAGAGTCTCCAGGTGGTAGGTGCCCTTTCTTTGCCATGATACGACCTTGTAGGGTCCTTCCCAGTTTAGGCCGAGCTTTCCTTGCGTGGGATCTCTGGCGCGCCCATCACTTCCTTAAACAAGATCTCCGACTTTGAAGTCTCGGTGCTTGACCGGGAATTGTAGTGCTTGCTTACGAGGTCTTGGTATCGCGCGAGTCTCTGTTCTGCCACCGCCCTTACTTCGTCAATCAGGTCCAGTTGTAAACGAAGCTCTTGATCATTTCTTCCCTCGTCGTGATTGGCCACCCTATAACTTGTGAGCCCTATCTCGGCCGGAATGACCGCTTCACTTCCGTACGTCAGCTGGAACGGGGTTTCTCCTGTAGGGGTTCGTACCGTCGTTCTGTATGCCCATAACACGCTCGGTAGCATCTCGGGCCATACACCCTTTGCCCCCTCGAGCCGAGTCTTGATGATTCGGAGCAAGGATCGGTTGGTTACTTCCACTTGCCCATTTGCTTGAGGATGGGCTGGGGAGGAATAGTGGTTCTTGATTCCTAACTCTGAATAGAAGGCTCGGAAGGAGTCGTTGTCAAATTGTTTGCCGTTGTCTGAAATTAAGGCTCTTGGAATCCCATACCTGCAAACAATGTTTCTCCATACAAAACCCCTTATATTCTTCTCAGTAATTGTGGCTAGAGCTTCAGCTTCAACCCATTTGGTGAAGTAATCGATGCCAACGACGAGGAACTTCAGCTGTCGTGCTGCCATCGGGAATGGTCCCATGATATCCAACCCCCATTGGGCGAATGGCCATGGGGCAGTTATGGGGGTCAATCCCTCCGCCGGTTGTCGAATGATGTTGCTGAATCTTTGACACTTGTCGCAAGCTCTCACATAAACCTGGGCGTCATTTTGCATCGTCGGCCAATAGTACCCCGCCCGAACCAACTTCTGTACCAATGACCGTGATCCGGAGTGGTTGCCACATATCCCCTCATGTACCTCTCTCATGACATAGCTTGCTTCTTCAGGGCCCACGCACCTTAGGTATGGCCGAGAAAAGCCCCTTTTGTAGAGGACGTCCTTTATCAAGACAAAACGTGCAGACCGGACCTTCAGCCTTCTGGCAGCCTCCTTTTCATCAGGCAACGTGCCATCTTTTAGGTAGGAGATCAAGGGCATGGTCCAATTGTTTTTGGAACCAATCTCCTGTACGCAGACAACGTCAATTAATGGTGAAGACTGAGTAAAAGAGAGTACCTCGTCAATGGTGGCCATAGGGTCCGCAGACGCTGCTTTGGAAAGTCGGTCAGCATGTTCGTTTTCTTCTCTCGGAACTTGGACTATTTTCGCTTGCAGCCCCTCCATTCTCTTTTTTGCTTGCTCCCAGTACCTCTTCATTCTTTCACCCTTGCATTCGTACTCACCGTTTACCTGGCTTGTGACGACTTGGGAATCGCAATGAACAACCACGTTTGCGGCCCCTACCACTTGAGCAAGGTCCAAACCTGCTATCAGGGCTTCGTACTCAGCTTCATTGTTAGTCGTAGGGAAATCGAGGCGAATCATACATTTGAGCTCGTCGCCTTTTAGGGAGTTAAGTACGACCCCTATCCCGCCAGCCTTTTTGTTGGACGACCCGTCAGTGAAAATGCTCCAATGGGGATTCTTTTCCTCTTCGCCCTCCGCGCTAGTGAACTCAGCAATGAAGTCGGCCACCGCCTGCCCCTTGATGGCAACGCGGGGGCGATATTGTATATCGAACTCGCTTAGTTCTATCGACCATAACGCCATTCGTCCGGCGGCTGCAGGGCTGCCCATTGCTCGCCGCAAAGGTTTGTCAGTGAGGACGACTATTGTATGGGCTTGAAAATATGGCTTCAGCTTACGGGCTGCTGTAACCAAAGCGAAGGCGAGCTTCTCCATGGGGGGATATCTCTCCTCTGCGCCGTGTAACGCCTTGCTTGCGTAGTACACGGGTCGTTGGACTTTATCGTCTTCTCTAATTAAGGCCGCGCTGACGGCTGCTGGGGAAATGGCTAGATAGAGGAACAGTTCTTCTCCTGGTTGGGAAGGGCTTAGCAGTGGCGGTGAAGAAAGGTAGACCTTTAGATCTTCGAACGCTTGTTGACACTCGGCAGTCCATTCAAAGGATTTTTTCAATGTTCGGAAGAAAGGTAGACATCTGTCTGCGGCTTTTGACACAAATCTGCTGAGCACGGCAACCCTACCATTGAGGCTTTGTACTTCCTTAATATTTTTGGGAGGGGCCATTCCCATAATGGCCTGAATCTTGTCTGGGTTGGCTTCGATCCCTCTTTGGGACACCATGTACCCCAGGAACTTTCCTGCCGTCACTCCAAAAGCACACTTGCTTGGGTTGAGCTTCATGTTGTAGGAGCGAAGAGTATCAAATGTTTCCTTCAGATCCTCCAAATGGGCTTCTTCCCTTTGGCTTTTGACCAGCATGTCGTCGACATATACCTGTACATTCCTTCCAATCTGTCGTGCGAACATCCTGTTCATAAGCCTCTGATAGGTTGCGCCAGCATTTTTCAGGCCGAAGGGCATGACCTTATAACAAAAGAGGCCTTGGCTTGTTACGAATGAAGTTTTCTCTTGATCAGCTTCATCCATCCGGATCTGGTTATACCCGGAGAATGCATCCATGAAGCTAAGTAACTGATGTTTGGCCGTAGAATCCACCAGGGTGTCGGCCCGCGAGAGGGGATAGCTATCCTTGGGACATGCCTTGTTCAAGTCCGTGAAGTCGACGCACATCCTCCATTTCCCGTTGTTCTTCTTGACCATCACGATGTTTGCTAACCAATCAGGGTAGTACACTTCCCTGATAAATCCCGCATCTTGTAGTTTACGGACCTCTTCTGCTGCTGCTTGATCCCTTTCTTGGGCGAAGGTTCTTTTCTTCTGTCGGACAGGCGGGAAAGATGGCGACACGTTCAATCTGTGCACCATGACTGATGGATCGATCCCTGGCATGTCTTCGTGGCTCCACGCGAATACATCCCTGTTTTCTTTCAAGAAGATCGCAAGTTCTAGTCGTACAGTTGGGCTGGCTAGGGTGCCGATTTTGGTTGTTCGCTCCGAGCGGGCTTCATCGAGAAGGACATCTTCAAGTCTCTCGGCGGGTTTCGTCGCCACCCGACGCTCCTCTATGGCCAGGACGTGGTTGCCAATCTCCATCATAGCCACATAACATTCGCGTGCGGATACCTGATCTCCTCTCAATTCTCCAACTCCATGATCAGTAGGGAACTTCATCATTAGGTGGTATGTTGACGTCACCGCCTTCCATGAGTTGAGGGTGGGTCGCCCTATGATGGCATTGTAAGCCGACGAACAGTCAACTACTAGGAATGTCACGTTCCGAGTGACCTGCTGTAGGTAGTCTCCAATGGTTACTGTCAAAGTAACAGTACCAAGTGGGAATATTCTTGCTCCTCTAAAACCAACGAGCGGGGCGTCAGTCGGAACTAGTCGTTCTCTTCCAATTCCCATCTGTTGGAAAGCGGGATAGTAGAGGATGTCCGCAGAACTACCGTTGTCTACAAGGACTCGGTGTATGTTGTAATCCCCTGATTGTATGGTGACGACGAGGGCGTCGTCATGGGGGTGGTGAAGGCGCCGGGCGTCTCTTTCTGGAAATTCGAAGACGGGATCGACGATTTGTGACCTTCCTAGCGCGGAACTTGCCGTATGGACGTTCTGAACCATCCTGAGGTAAGTCTTTCGGGCTTTCTTGGATGACCCAACAGTCGTGGTTCCTCCTACGATCATCCTTATATCTCTAGCAGGTTGCCTGGGTCGTTCGTTATCTTGCCGAGGGGCTTGATTTTGCGGCAGGTCTGCCCTCTCCTTGTTGACGAACCTCTGCAGCCGTCCTCGCCTAATGAGAGCCTCTATTTGTTGTTTCAAATCGTAGCAGTCGGCGGTATCATGGCCATGGTCCTGATGAAAACGGCAGTATTTGTCTCTTGGTCTCTTGCTGGGATCTCCCTTCAGCTTGCCGGGAAAGACTAAAGTTTTCTCATCTCTGATTTGCATTAGCACCTGGTCGATGGGTGCGTTCAGGGGAGTGAAGCTTGTGTACCTTCCTGTAGGCGGCTTGGGTCGTCGATCATCTCGTCCCTCTCTGGTTCTCCCCCTTTTTCGTCCGTTGTCGGGTCTCGTATCTTCCTGTCTCTCCCTTTTTCTTAGTTTGTAGTCGTCTCTGGCCAGCAAGGCATCCTTCGCATTCATGTACTTCGTCGCCCTGTAATATACGTCGGACATAGTCTTTGGGTCATTCTTACATAGAGAGAACAAGAACTTACCCTCTCGTAGCCCGTTCGTGAATGCTGTCACGAGTATCTTGTCATCTGCTTCGTCTATCGAGAGGGATTCCTTATTGAAGCAGGCTATATAGGACCTTAATGTTTCGCCCTCTCGCTGCTTGATGCCCAGTATACACGTAATAGACCTCTTGCGTCGGTGACTTCCAATAAAGTGTGACACGAACTGTGCACCCAATTCCTTAAAAGTGCCGATTGAATTAGGCGTCAGCCTGGTGTACCAATCCCTCGCAGGCCCTTCAAGGTGGTGAGGAAAGCCCTGCACATGATTTCATCGGGTACACCTGAAGATGCATTAGGGTCTAAAAGACTCCAGGTGGTCCAACGGGTCTTTGGACCCGTCGTAGTTCTCCATATGGGGCATGCGAAACTTTGAGGAACGGGGCATGAATTTACCAACGTGTGAAGGGCGAATCCGTTCTATGGACCAGGTCGTCCAGGTTGCTGGACACCCGTCCTCTGAGGGCGTTCATCATCGCATCCATGTGTTCCTCATTTCTTGCTCTCGGCTGTAATGTGAGGCGGTAGGGAGTCCGAGGCAGATGGGGGTTTGTCTCTGGCCGCTCCAACCTTGTTGGTGCGGTGCTGCCTTCAGGCCTGACGGCATTCCTCCCTTCCGGGCTTGCTACTTCCTGGTCCTCCTTGGCGCACTTGTTGCGCGGTCATCTGCGTAGTTGCTCCTCTAAGTCGTGATTCTGTTTGGTAAGTCGTTCGACGGCAGCGGGCAGCATCTGAACTTGCCTTTCTAGCGCTGTAACGTGCGGTTCGTCGCCTTGGTTGTTGATTGTTGCCATCGATCTGGTGAGCACCATGCAACCTTTAGTCTCAGGAGTAGAGCGAGGGCTAGATATTCTTTTCTACGCTCTCGTCGAATTTCCCACAGACGGCGCCAACTGATGATGCCGAAGAAAACACCAGTAGGTCGCGGGCACTCTCCAGCTCTGATCAATACCTGCAAAGGAAAAACAAAGTGACCTAAAGGAGAGCACCGGTGTGGTGCCGGCCAAAAACCCTCCGAAGGTCAAGTTAGAGTCTCAAACAACCCTAGAGTGCCAGAGTTGGGATAGTTGTGCGTACCTTTTGTTGTGAGGGTTTCTGGGGCTTATATAGTGGTGTAGAGCCGAAATACACGCCTTGGCGAGGAAATACTTTCCTTTCAGAAGAGTGATTTGCGGATCTTTGCATATCTTATAGAACTCTTTTCCTTATAGTGATCTTTTAGACTGAGACCAGACGTGTAGCGAAAGAACTTTCCTTATATTCACATGTGCAGAGGTCAAGACAGATCAGGAATGGAAGTTGGATCACTCCTTCAGCCTTTAAGTGACGGGGTCGTCAGCCAGTGTAATTCTTATGCCGCCGTCAGCCTAAATTCGTCTTCAAGGATAACGTCAGCTGAAGACCTTCAGCACCTTGGCTGTCAGCCTAGGCTTCGTCATCTTGATCCCTTAGCCTAACGTCGCTATGTAGGGATGTGGCCTGGAACGTTAAAAGGAAGCGTCAAGGACGGTGGCTGACGGGCAATATGCCTCCGTCACTATCTTGAAATGCCGTCGTCATATAAAAACGTCACTATCACACTTCAAGGTATATATATATATATATTATATATATATAAATGCAGTAATTTCAATTATAATAGAAAAAATTATTAACTTTTTTTTAAAAAAAAAATATAAAAGAGACTTTTCCAAGGCTAGTATATAATTTTTATTTTGAAATTTTAATTTATAAATGGATAAAGTAATTTAAAAATTAATAGGAAAGTGATCTTATTTTTTAGACAATATTTTTGAGGCTATATACATTCATGAGTGGTAATTCAATGGGCCAACTTTGCAAAATTTTCGAAGTCACTAATTGGACGATTCCTTTGCAGTGGATAACTTATGTTAGTGCAACCTAGTTTTTATATATCATGATCAATTTTTGTTATGCATTAATCAAAAAATATTTAAAAATTCAAAAAACTTACAATTTACATATGCTTACATTACCCAAAATTCAAATCAATTCTATGATTTTTTTTTTTTCTCATTTTAATACTCTAACTTCTGCTGTTGTCAATTTGGAGGTTTGTCGTTAAGTGTCCAACAATGACATCATTTTATCTTTTTAACTTTGAAAATTCAAAATTCAACTAATGAATACTAACATTTTTTTTTCTAAAATTAAAAAATTTATAAAAAAAAAAAATTAGCTCATATTGTCTAAAATAATTCTGAACTTTTATTGAATCTATTGGACGTTCTTATTTTGGTTTTTTTTTTTTTTTAAGAATATTTGCAACAATCTTGAAAAACATGACATCCGGATCCCAATACAAAAATTTTCATCAAAATATCAACTTCATAAATTCAACAAAAACCTTCTATCATTAAAAAATTTCTCTTTACACTGATTTAAAAGCTAATGTTCGTGATTTGAGAGCTGGATTATGTTGCGTCGTGATTTGGACCTTAATGGTGATCTAAGCATTGACAACCCAAGTCACAAAATTCTGGAGTTGGACACCAAAAACCCAAATATGGGCCGATTTTCTTCATTTCCTAAGGAGAGAGAAAGAGAGAGAGAGAGATCATTATAAAAATGAAAAAAATGAAATGGAGAACAAAACCAATATGAAAACTAAATAAAATATAAAATGAAAAAATGAAAATTTTGAAACATAAATACCCAAAATTAAAATTTAAAAAAAAATCTCAAACTATAAGAGACAAAAGTATACTTTAATTTAACAAATAAACTTATGTCAAATAAATAAGTTAATGTTGATTGTAGTTGTTTTAGCCATATCACTTAATACAAGAGTGTCTTAACCATTAAGGGTCATGTGCCATCCACTTGCATCACCAGGAAATTTATGGAATTTTTCTTAGTATTTGCTTCATAAATATTTTTTAGATGGTCATTAAGAAATTTAAATTAAACAAAATTTAATAAAAAAAATAACTTGAGTATATTGAGTGGTTGAACAAAGAAGAAAAAAATATGTAAATATATATAGTTTTACAATTTTCTCCTATGAGTTTTCATATTTTCAGATAATTACATGATAATTCATTAATTATTCGTTTTTATTATTTATTGTCAATGTGGATAAGTGTGGTCATTTTATTTTGCTTAGTTTGTATAACATTTTTATTATTATACAATTTTCAAAATTTTCCTACAATAACAGTAAATTATTTACTGTTGTTATATGAAATTTTTACTTTGACTTAGTTTAGGGTAATGTTTTGATAAAAGTAAAATTCCAAAAACTTGATAATGCTTGGTGTCACTGCAACAAATCCTCCAATAGTGATATCATAAATTTTTTTCTTGACCATTATTTGAACGAAGAATTGCTGAATTGCTGCTTACATTAACTTTAAGATTGCACAAGTTTTGCCACAAACTCCTCTATATTTTTATCAGAACTTCCACCTTCATCCACCGCCTCTTTAGCCAATTCTTTCCATCTGACTGAATTCATTTTCATCTCTTTCCCTCTTTCTCCTTCTATTACTTCCTTTATACACAGCTCTATTTCTTCTTTGGTAGCTATGCCTCTTTCATCCAATTTAATCCTTACCCCTACCTTCCACACATCCACAATGAACTTTGCATTAGTTTGTTGATCCGTCCATTGTGGCATTGCAACCATGGCACTCCCAAGCTCAATGCTTCAAGGGTTGAGTTCCATCCACAAGAGTCATGAAGCACCCAACGGCCTTATGAGCCAATAACTCTAACTGAGGGCACCAACTCACAACTAGTCCCTTCTCTGATGTTTCTTGTAAAAAATTAGGAGGAAGTTTTTTCTGTTCAGTTTCTCTGACAACCCACAAGAAGTAGCAATTACTATTCTTTAGGCCCCTTGTTAGCTCATCCATCTGCTCTTCTCCCAGGGATGCCAAGCTTCCAAATGATGTATAAACAACTGAGTCAGTTTCCTTTGTGTTTAGCCACTTCATGCAAGCATCCACATCAGGTTCGAATAGGTGAACGCCATATTCTTTGTCATCCTCCAACCGCTTGTCTAAGTAGATTGATGGAATAGCTGGTCCAATTGTTTTAACGGGCCATTGTTGGCTTGCCATCCAATTCACCACCTAATGGAATTTTGAAACATATGTAACAAAATCAGAATAATAAACAATAAACTAATGTTCACTGATTAACAACGGAGCCGAAGATGAAGGGGATATTAAAGAAAGGATGAAATATAAATTAAATTATCTCAAATGGAGGAAATGTACAGGGATGTGTTGTGTAAGCATATTACTAAGCAAAGCTACAAAACTGAAATACTTATTTTATAAACAAATCTTATAAAATTTTCATACTTCAATGAGTTGTAAGCTCTGTAGTCAGTAAGTAAATAACACAGAAGTGGCTAATTCTAGCTTTGCCAATAACTCACTAAGTCAAAGTAGAGAAGATTGAAGACACATAAAATGGCTAGGACACTAAAAGAATACAGGAATATACGTAATTTGACAAGATGCTAATATTTATCAAAGTGTATTAGATGACATCCACTGTATTCCTTCTTTTTCTTTTTTAAGAAAAAAAATCCAGAGTTTCATTTTGTTTTTGCCTTGTCTTCGCTATGTTTTGGCTTTGAAATTTCCAACTATAATAATATCATTACATTTGCTGTTACAAGAAAAATGATACTCTTAATTCTTAAATTCACAGAATTTTTAATTCACGCCACTTACATATTCAATTTTCTTGGATCTCACCATAAATACAAATGCAAAGCAAATGTATAATTCCAAAACCATATACTTTCACACACACTTTACCACAATTGTTCTATATGGCAAACTGGGAGTAGTGAAGAAAAAAAATGATGGATTCATGTAATAGTGACAATGAGCTAATTATAATCTTCCACATAAGACAATTATAGCAAAATGTGTAATAGTAGAATTATTCCAAACAAATAGGTGACAAGGTTCAGATAATTTTTAGTGCCTACAAAGTTATGGTATTAGACATGCAGTGCGTTGGTTTGAAAGAAAGGCCAAATCTAATCTTATGGAATGAATATGAAAATGAGATTGACTTCAAAATTTTAAACTCAATATCAATTTTTGGATGTTTTTGAGTTTATATAATTTGGCATTCGAGCATAGCTTTTTTTTTTTCATTATTTATTCAAGTATCATCATTATTAATTTATTTATTAAAGAAAATAGAAATTCCATATTAAAAGTATGTGAGTATCTCTTTCTCTCAATTTATGTATATAAAAATCTAATAACACAATTTTTTTTCACAAGTGGTGACTGTAGACGACTAAATTTCTTAGTTCGAAATAAATCAAACAAGTAAAATAGTTTCACAAATACAAATTTGTATTGATAAATATGTGGTACAATTCTCTGTAATTACAAAAGAGTGATCCTCTGATTCGATCTCCTTGAAAGATTTATTGATTGGAATTGTGGTAATGTGATTTGGATTTGAACATAAGATATTCTTCAATTTAGCTGAGGAATAGATCGAAGATCTTTGAAACAGAATTACAATGAATCTCTGGCTATGAGCTTGTTAGAAATTCTTTGTTCTTTGTGTTCTTCGTGTTTGAAGGTTTGTGGTGGAAATTCTTCGGTGCTTTAGGGGCTTGATTCCGTAGAGCTTCGTTGATTTATGGTTTGTTGAGGTTTCTGGAGGTTTTTGAACTTGATTCCAGTGAACTTTGAGATCTGGACGAGTCGTTTGGATGATTTTGCTTCGAATGTTGTCTGTATTCGAGGTTGAAGTTCTTGAAATTCTTGAAGGCTTTGGAGTTTGATTCCGGCAGAACTTCTGGATTTCTGAACTCAAGATATCTTCTTCCTTTTCTCTGTTCTGTCCTCCTAAATGTCTTAGGAAAGCTTCTATTTATAGGAGTTTAGGGGTGGAAGAGCGACACGTGGCGAAGTCTGATTGGTGACACTTGTCACAGCTTGATTGGTCTGCTTATGTCATCGCTTACACGTGCTGATTGCTTGTGTCATCACTTACACGTGGAGGGCTGCTTGTGTCATTGCTTACGCAGGCAGGGCTGCTTGTGTCATCGCTTACGCATGCTGATGTAGTTTCATGCCTTTATTTTAATGACACTTGGCAAATTTCTATTGGAATCTGAATAGTGATGGCAAAACCTAGCAGCAGTATGTGGCGCTATGTAATTGGTTGTATTTTGTGGACTTGGTAGTATGATGTGTCAGCTTGTGATAGGTCAGAAATTTTCCCTCTCTACAAATGCCCCCTCGAGACTCGTTCATGCACACAGTTTTTAGAGTGTGGTGAATGAATGAGTCTTGAAAGAAAGTGGATTTTTTTTTATACTTGACTCTTCTAGTGAAATAGTTGAGGGTGGTGAAGCTTTTAACAGGATGAAGTAATTGCAGAAGAGTAGACCCACCCATATGAAAGGCTTTGATGAGACCGAGAAGGGGTCTGCCAGTATTTGAATGTGCTCGTGTGACCGAGCTTTCTCAGCAAAGGTTAAGTCAAAGTAATTTCAGAAGAGTATTTTGGATCGTTGGTGGCAATCACAGGGTGTTGAAGATGGAGAAGAGGTGAGAATGTTGGCTGGGTACAGCATGCAGAGCTCTGGAGCTAGCCTCTTATTTTTAAGAACTTCTGGTGAAGTTATATCTGAAGGGTATACTTCGGATCACAGAGAGAACATGTGGGAGTGTGGTTGAATGTGCTTGTGTTATCGCATCACTCAGGTTAAGTTGAGGTAATTTCAGAAGGGATTTTTGGATTGTTGTTGTTGATGGTGAAAAAGATGGTGATGAAGCAAAGTGGATGGGTGAGACATACGACACCATGGCCCTGACCCTGCATGTTGGGGACTTTCTGGCGTAGATGTCTCTGGTAAGTACACCTTCAGATGTGGGACTGGCTGCATGCTGAATGAAGTCCTACGGCAAGTCATTGAATGCGCATGTGTGACTAGACCATTCTGGCAGACATTAAGTTGAAGTAACTTCAGAAGTATATTTTCTGAAATTCTTCAAGCTGATCTTAAGTTGGAGTAATTCCAGAAAGTGTATTTTGTGGTACCAGCAATGATGACCTTTGGACCCCATGATGGTGGAAACATGGGATGAGGCTTTGGTAACCCTTCACCAACACCAAAGGCTAATTTCTGATGAGCTGGTACCTTGGAGGTCATCACAAGTGTTGGATGGGAGACATTTGTAGGATACCCCAACACTTTTTACCATCTTCACCTGATGCAACTTTGTTGGGAAAGCACAACAAATGAAAGATGGAGCTAACTTGTGATCTTGGTTTTAGAAACCAGCCAAGCTGCTGTTTGTTCCGAACCACTGCTTCTAATGGGAGACCAAACAGTTGAAGAGAGACTACAGAAGCCCTGTTTTTAGGAACAGGTGTCTCTGCTGGACTTGGATTTCCTGACCAACCAATTCCACGGAGGCATGGAAGGTCGATGCAGACCTTGTTATGAATAACTTTATGAACAAACGTGGTCATTATGTGAGGAAACAAAATTTGTTTGAATCCTAAAACAATGATGATGTTGTGAGAAGGGTTACTACTGAACCATGAAGGGGTTGATTTCAAACTGATCATAAAGCGATCTTGGTTGCTAGGTATTGAGAATGACGAGGCCATAGTGAGAACTGGCTGTGAGAAAGAGGATTTGAAAATTTGAAAGAAGCAAATCTTCATTTCATGACTTAGTGTATGTGTTTTTTTTCTTGATGGATTTAGCGGATCCGGCCCTTCTATTTATAGTGAAGAGATGAAGAACGGTAGTTGGGTAGTTAAGAATGGCGGATGAGACTTTTTGGTGAGAACGGTGGATGGGAACGGTAGGCGCCGAATGAGAATGTTAGGTTGGAGACTGGTAGGCACCGATAAAAATAATAGGCTGAAGTCGTGATCCAATGTGATTTCAATTTTGAGACATACTTGTGAGAGTTCGTTTGTTTTTGAAAGGGAAGCCTTGATCAAGTCTGGAGGATAATTTTGAGGGAATCCAGACCAAATGGATGGATCTCAAGTTATGATCTTGAGGGCTCAAATTTTGGACACCGCTAGTACTTTGGAGGAGTGGATGTAGTTTCTAAGTCTAAAACAAATACCTAGATTTCAAAATCAAAATCTTTGCGAAAATCTGATAGGACAAGTTCTGCTCGAACATCTTGATCTTCAGTCAAAGTTTACATCAAAGCCAATAGTTGTAGAATCACACTATTTTGAGCAATTTTGGATTTTCAAATGAATAAATAGACCCCAAAATTGGAAAGTACGCGAAAAATTGAGCAAGACAAGTCAATCTTAAAAATTTTGACTTATGGTCAAAATTTGTGCAAAAGTCAATTTTTTACAAATTGGACTATTGTACAATTTTCGAGCCTCAGTTGAAGAATCAGACCTCAAAATTGGAAAGTACGCGAAAAATTGAGTGGAACAGGTCTGTTTTGAAAATTTTGACTTTTCGATCAAAGTCAAAGTTAAAGTCTTAATTTGCCAAAGTTTTTTTTTTTTTTTTTTTTTTTTTTTTTTTTTTTTTCAGGTAGTCCGGATTCGGATCGGGTTTCCGGGTCGAGGAGTATGACGTCATAGACCTGCAGCGCGTGTTACGTGTGCAAGCGCATGTGGCGCGTGTGGGAAGATTGCCGACGCATGGGAGCGCGTGGACACATTTAGCAGCGCGTGGGAGCGCATGCAACTAAAGCTGGGATTGCCGAACCTTCTGGCGGCGTGTGGCTCATCGTTTGGGCTTGAAATTTTCACATCTTGTAGTTATAAGGCCGTAGAACACTGCTATATGGTCGGTTTTGTGAAATTGTGCACAGATTTGCATAGTTTTGACGGACTAAACCAGTGGTCATCGCGAGCTTGTGGCAACGCGTGGTGGCATGTGGTTGATCTTTTGGACCTTAAAATTTTAGGTTTTGTAGATCGAAGGCCGATAGCTCTAATGGTGGTATCAATTTTGTAAAATTGTTCTCAGATTTGCGCAGATTTGAATGAGAAACCCGCGGGTCACTAAGAATTTGTGGCCATGTGTGGCGGCGCGTGGCTGCGTATCTGGTCCTGAAATTTTCAGGTTTGGTGGATCGAAGGCTGTAGAAGACTCCTGTGAGGTCGGTTTTGTGAAATAAGGTCTGGATTTTCACAAATTTGGATGAGAAAGTCGTGGGTCTTTGTTGGACTTATGGCCTTTTGGTCTAATTTTGTGGTGGCCACCTTGACAGGATGTAGAAATTCAGACGTGCCATGTGGGTAATGAGCCATTATCTTCTGTCTCCATGGGTGAATATGCTCTTTCATTTCAAAATTCAATGCAGACTTTTCTGATTTTAAGTGCATTTGAGTTTGCAAAATCTGACTTTGAGTTCCAATTGTTTTCACATTTCTAAAATGTGAACATAAGTTTTTTTCATTGGTTGGTTGGTAGAACCATTTAAAGCTGACTTTCTTCATTTTTTTTTTTTTTTTTTGTCTGCTAGTTTAGTAGAAATTCTCTATATAAGATGTGAGATTGGCTTCGTTTATTTGGGCATTCTTAGCCTTCAGTCTTCTTCACCAGTTTTTAAGATTTTTTCTTTCTTTTTCTTTTTCTTTTGTCCTTTGTTTAGACATGCAATGAGATTTTTTTCTAACAATTTTTTTTTTCGTTGTTGCTTGTTTTTGTTTTGCAGCTCAGTTTCCTTGATCTTTGGGTTTTGACATCAAACTTCACGCTGACGTTCTCATAGAAGTGTTTGCCTTCATTTGGTGACTTTGTATTTTATTGATAGCAACGTTGCAAGAACATATGTCTTCATGTTGTTACATTCTTTTCTTGCATCACCAATCTTTTAGTGATATTCGTCTTTACAACGACGTTTCCATAAGGATATTCAGCTAGACAATAATGCTATCGCCCATGAAGCTACATCAACACTTCATTTGCACAAAAGCCATGCCAACATTCATCTTTGCCATGAAGCTACGTCAACACTTCATTTGCATCGAAGCTGGGCCAACAGTTCATCTATGTTGAAGTCGTACCGACATCCATCTTTGTCATGTAGTTGTGTCAACACTCCATTTGCACAGAAGCCATACCAACATTCATCTTTGTCAAGAAGCTACGTCAACACTTCATTCGCATCGAAGCTGGGCTAACATTTATCTTTGCCATGAAGCTACGTCAACACTTCATTTGCACAGAAGCTATGCCGACATTCATTTTTGCCCTGAAGCTATGTCAACACTTCATTCGCATCGAAGTTGCACTAATATTGGCTTTTATAATGAAGCTTGAAGCTTCAAGAAGCTCCTATCAAGACTTTGAGGATGCAAAGAGATGCCAATAAAACCTTGAAGATGTGAGAAGAATGCCGCCATGATTTTGACATTGCACGAACATGCCCTTAGAGGAGAGATGATGCAACATCAACTTCAAATGTTGGAGGAAGGTGACGTTGTCCAGATTTTAGAGACATGATGTGAAACAACACCACTCAGAAGGGAGATAATATGGTTCAAATTTCAGAGTTGTGAAGTGGCACAACCTAGAAGAGAGACAATATAGGCTAGACTTGAAAGGTACAAAAAAAATGCCCCCAGGAGATAAGTGATGCAAAGTATACTTCAGAGACGTGGGAATATGTCCACAAAAGATGAGCAATGCCATGCAGACTTCATTCCTTGCAACAGAGGTTGAAGATTTTATTTTACTCCACAACCGATAATCAACTTATCATTATTTCAAGGAAAGCAAAGTAACACCAATTCTTTGCAGCTATCACTTTCTACCACAATGATCTTTGAACATCATATAGTGAGCAATTGATTGATCTTAAGAGATGCCTTGCCAATCAAAAGGTTCTTGAAAGCATGTTGACGACATTTGGACAAACTCTTCAAGCTAGACTGACAGTCCTTCTTTTTATGTGACTGAACTTAGTGAAAAGTACTAAGCTGCCTATGTACCCTGGAGAGGGATCAAGTCATTACGTAGTTCAACCAAATTTTTTTGATGATTTTTTTTTTCATGGTTTTGATGATCCCTTTTTTTTTTTTTTTTTTCATGATATTTTTTTTGTTGTTTCTTTTTACAAAAAGGGAGGGCTCACGTGTGTAATCCTCGCCCCACACCCCACAGCATTTCATGGGTACCAATTGCGCAATAGTGGGTATCACCTTTAATCGAACCCGAGACCTTGGCCTCAAGGGCGACATGGGCATCCAACAACTACGCCACACTCACAAATGGTGACATAGAGTGGGATTAATTTCTCCTTATTTGTGCACTTTCAAAGGCAATGGGAAAACATCATGTACCCTTGTAGTGCTGCAGTGGGTAGTTTAAGCTCTTACCGAGGAGCAATTCTTGAGTTTCAAGCATAGAAGCGTTTGAGGAACTTCCCATTGATGGGGCCGATCCTTACACCTTCCTAATCAATCAACTTGTAAGCTCCATTAGTGTAGACTTCTTGTACAACATAAGGTCCATCCCATTTCGAGGTGAACTTACAGCCTGTATGATGAGTCATGATGATAGGTCTTCGAACAGCGAGGACTAAGTCACCAACTTGGAATGATCGTGGTTTAACTCTTTTATTTGAATGCGCTTGACAAATGAGCTTGATAGCACTCAAGGCGTTGTTGAGCCTCGAGCCTTTTCTCATCTAGTGCCTCCAACTCTTATAACCTAAGCTTGGCATTTTCCTCTTCAGTTAACCCTTCTTGAATGGCGATCCGTAGTGATGGGATCTGGCGTTCTAAGGGAAGGATGGCTTCTACTCCATAAACGAGAGAATACGGGGTCGCTTGAGTAGGCATTCGAAATGTTGTTCGATAGGCCCATAATGATTCTCCAATTCTTTCATGCCAGTCTCGCTTAGTTTTGGATACCACTTTCTTTAACAAACTGCCAAGAGTTTTGTTAAAGGCTTCGGCTAATCCATTCGCTGGGGCATTGTACATAGAAGAATTGTAATGTTTGAATGCAAATTTCTCGCAAAACTCTGTCATCAACCTATTTTGAAACGGTTTGCCATTATCGGTCATGATATATCGAGGGACACCATACCGATAGATCAAGTGAGTTCGGATAAAATTGACCACCGTCTCTTCTTTACTTCCCTAAGAGGCACAGCTTCTGCCCATTTTGAGAAGTAATCAGTTGCAGCCAAGATGTACAAATGGCCACCAGATGATTTTGGTAATGGTCCTATTACGTCAAGCCCCCATGCATCAAAAGGCCAAGAAGCTACAGTTAGGTGTAGAGGTTCTGGTGGCTGATGGATGAAGTTTGCATGATATTGACAAGCTTCGCATTTCTTAGCATACTCCATGGAATCTTGCACCATTGTAGGCCAATAGTAACCCATTCACTTGATCCTGTAGTGTAACTTAAGACCTGATTGGTGTGCACCGCATATTCCAGAATGAGCCTCTTCTAAGGCTTGTTTAGTCTCTTCCTCTCCTAAGCAACGGAGAAACAAACCATCAAATGAACGGCGGAAGAGAGTTTCTTTATAGTAAATGAATTGAGCAGCTCTTCGCCGAACTTCGGTCTTGTGGCATACATCATCTGGGAGTCTTCCATGTTGAAGGTACTCAATGATTGTTTGTCACCAATCTTCCTTTTCGACAAGGCCTACAGAGATGACGTTGGCTTGCTTTTCTTCTTTTTCTTCTTCAATCACTGAAGGCACCACCCACCTTTGGGAAATAGAAACTTTGGCGATCTCTTCTTGGGATAATGCTAAGGTGGTAGCCAAATTAGCTAAAGCATCAGCCTGTCTATTCTCCTTCCTCGGTATATGCTCCAATGTAATTGCCTCAAAATTTGTGAGCAACTTCTTCGCATATTTGCAATAAGAGACAAGGTCCTCTTTCTTAACATCATACTGCTCCAAGATTTGGTTGATAATTAATTTGGAATCCCCAAAGATCTCGATTTGCGATATGCCGATTTCAATGGCCATTTGTAGACCAATGATCAATGCTTGATATTCGGCTACATTGTTAGAGCAAAGTTCGCTTAATGAGAACAAATATAGAAGTATTTGTCGTTGTGGAGAAACAAACACTACACCTGCCCCCGCTCCTTCTTAACGTGCAGCCTCATCGAAAAACATCATCCATGGTGGCATTACTTCAATGTAAAACACATCCTCGTCTGGGAAATCATCAGAGAACTTCCAATCAGATGGAACTGGGTGATCAGCTAAGAAATCTGCCAATACTTGTCCTTTGATAGCTTTTTGTGGAACATATGCAAGGTCGTATTGTTGCAGTAAGACTTCCCATCGAGCTATGCGACCCGAAACCACTGGCCTGGAGAGGACATATTTAATCGGGTCCACCTTTGCTATCAAACGGACCGTATGTGCTTGCATGTAGTGCTCCAGTTTGTCTACGGGAAAGAAAAGAGCGAGGCACATCTTTTCAATAGGAGAATAATTTAATTCAGCTCTATTGAGAGTCCGACTTAAATAATAAAGGGCTTTTTCTTTCCCTTCTTTATTTTCTTGTGCCATAAGAGCACCTAGAGACCTTTCTTGTGCCACGATGTACAACACCAAAGGCTTTCTCGGGATAAGAGCACCTAAAACTGGAGGATTAAGCAAGTATCTTTTGATGCGTGAAAAAGCATTGCTACAAGCCTCATCCCATTGAAAGTGTGCATCCTTCTTCATTAATCTATTGAAAGGTTGACATCGACCTGCCAGGTTTGAAATAAATCGTCGTATGTAAGCTAGTTTAACTTGCAAGCCTCTAAGTTCTCGCAAGTTCTTGGGCTCTGGCATTTTCTGGATAGCTTCAATTTTGGACTGGTCAATTTCAATACCGTGGTGCCTCACAATGAAACCAAGAAATTTCCCGGATGTTACACCGAAAGCGCATTTGCGAGGGTTCATTTTAAGCTGATACTTTCTTAAGCGGTTGAACACGGATCGCAAATCTACCAAATGGTCTTCCCTCCTTTTTGATTTAACCACCAGATCATCGACATAACACTCCACATACTTATGAAGTACATTATCAAAGATCTTTTGCATGGCTCGTTGATAAGTAGCACCAGCGTTCTTTAATCCAAAATGCATCACTTTGTAACAGTAATACCTTTAGGGGTGCGAAAAGCTGTGAACTCTTCATCGTTAGGATTCATTCGAATTTGGTTGTAACCAGAAGAGCCATCCATGAAAGATAAGGCTTCATGACCAGTAGTGGCGTCAACCATGATCTCAGTGATAGGCAACGGAAAATCATCCTTGGGACATGCATTGTTCAGATCACGGAAGTCAACGCACACTCGGATTTGTCCATTCTTCTTTTTGACAGGGACGATATTAGCGATCCACTCCGGATACTGTACTTCACGGATGAAGCCTGCCTCAATTAGCTTATTGACTTCAGTTTCAATTTGAGGGATAAGCTCCGGCCGAAAGCGTCTTTGAGCTTGTTTTACTGGGTGCACACCCTTCTTTACTGCCAAATGGTGTAAAGCAATACTTGGATTGAGCCCAGGCATTTCTTTGTAAGTCCAAGCAAACACATCTTTATATTCTACTAGGAGCTGGAGGTATCCTTCTTCTTCTGCAGGAGTGAGAAGGGCACTAATGAAAGTTGGTCGAGGTTCTTTAGTAGTTCCTAAATTGATCTCTTTAAGTTCATCAACTGTAGCCTATACTCCATCTTCCAAGGCTAGGGGAGCTTCATCGACCTCATTCTTTGCGGCTTCATCATCTGACAGTGTGTCTTCTTCTACTGTAATGTGAAACGAGGATGATACTTCTTCATTTTGCTCATTGTGGACGAGTGACTGACTTGTGTGTACAATCGTTCGCCTTTTGACTTTGAGAGCTCCTTTAGTGCTGATATCCAAGATAAAGTTACGCTTCATGCGTGAAGGAATACTACTACGTATCTCATCATTAGCTTTCTCCTCCTTTTGGTCCTCAGAGTTTATTAAACTTTCAAAGCAAGTATCAATGGGCCTTTTTGTTGCCCCCAATCGATTAAAGATTGATCCACACGTAAAAGTGTCCCGAATTTGCGTTAAACAAGCCGTATTCAGCCTATCGAACACTGTAATTCGTGACGCTGAAGCCTTAATGCGATCGAATACTGAGATGCGTGATGAAGAGTGATCTTTTCTTTGATTCAAACTTTCATCAACCTCTACTGTTATGTATTGGGAACTTGAAGCATTGCTTCTTTTATTGATCCATATTTGAGCTGGTGGTTCTGGAGTATAACCTATTCTGGTCTTTGGGATAGGAATTTCATGCCCTTCAAGTCGCATTTTTCCTTGCGTTTTACTAAGGCCGTGCATCTTTTCTCTGGTGGCTTCTAGAATTAGTTTCCCTAGGCCGCTTTGTTTTGAGAAATCATAGCCTGCTTTGGCTAATAGCTTATATGCCTTTGGGTCAAACCATTCTTTCGTCTGTTTACTTGGTAGAATACCATGCTCTGTCAGACTTTGTGAAGACTTCACGAATCCATTTAGTGGCTTTAAGGGCAAAGGATTTGTGGATGAAGTTAAAGGCATTACATGATTTTCTTTCAACATGGCTACATCCTTCATCATGAGCTTTGTAGGAGGTCTTCACATATCCATTGTAGATTGAAGGCATTCCGTGAATGGTGATTGTCCATTTTTGCGGCATGACAATGGTACATAACGAAGGAATGGAGGGTTATTGGAAGGCGTAGAACTTTCACCTGCTCTTTCTGAATTGCTAGTAGACTCACTAGACTGGTTATTCCCATATCGTGGATCTTCCTTTGGGGAAGGAATATCCTCTCTAGTGATGAATTTAACATGCTTCTTTTCACCCTGCTTGCTTTTCATGGACGGGACTTCAACTGGGAGAACTTCATTAGGGATATCATCTTCTACATAAAACTTCGCGTCAGCAAAGTGAGCTTCAGTTTCAGAAAAAGGCTTCAAGTCGGCATATACTTTCTTTATTCCACCTTGAAGATACTTGAAACATTGGTACAAAGTTGACGGCACTACTCCGTTCCCATGGATCCATGGACGTCCTAACAACATGTTGTAGGTTGTCTTGGCATCAATGACATGGAAAAAAATATTGCTTGTCAATTCTCCAATAATTAACTTCAAGTGTATCATGCCGATGGCGCGTTGTCCTCCTTGGTTAAAACCTTGTATGACCAAGCGACTGTGTGATAATTCCTCCATAGCAAGACCAAGTCGTCTCATTGTCATTTTTGGTAGTATATTAATAGCTGAACCTCCATCAATGAGAATGCGATCAATTTTTTGTTCACGAACATAACCAGAGACATAAAGTGGACGATTGTGAGGCTTAGGGCCTAACAATAGATCCTCGTCAGTGAAAGTCAAGTTTGGAGAGCACGCGAAACATTCCTGTGTTTGTTGAAGTGTATTGGTACAAGGAGTGTAAATCTTTGGCTCTTTAAGAGCTTGGATGATCCCTTCTTTCGGTGAGGTGGAGGATTGCGAGGGTTCAACTTTATCAACCCGAGATTTGAGTTGTTCTAAAGACGACAAAGTCTCATTCGAACTACCATGGTCAACACCTTTTTGTTTTTCATCAACTTCACAATGAGAGACCATGTGAACAGCCTCCGCTGACTTGCTTTGAAAGAATTTTATGGGGAAAAATTCTTCCAATGTGACAAGACTTCAAAATTTTTGGGTTTGTGCCGAATCATCAGACATTTCTGTTCTTAGTCTTTCTTTCCTTTTATCATTCTTTCTTCTTGACTGCGGCTGAATTTGGTTTTGTGCTCTTCTGGACTCTTGGGTGATCAAATGAAGAGGGAATACTCGTCTCTTCTTCCATCTCTTACGAGTAACCAACGTCCAACCCTCTTCCTTATCCATTGTTGACTTTTTATCATCATTTGAGTTATAATCAGATGCTTTTTGTGAGAGCTGAACTTGAACAGGTTCCAAAGAGCCAAATCGGATGAACATGGTATTCGCCCTCTGCTTAGTAGTTAGAGACTTGCAACTAGGTGACCTGTAAGCAAATGTTACAAGGTTTGACTAAGCAACATCATTAACATCTAAGTCGATTTTCCTTTCCTTGGCTAGCTTCATGATGAGTTCTTTAAGAACAAAGCATTTTTGGATCGGATGACTTATGATGCGATGATACTTGCAATAATTCGGATCATCAACCTTTCCTATTTCTTCCGGTCGTTTGTATTCTGGCAATTCAATTAATTTCAAGTTAAGTAGTTGTTCTAGCATTTCGGTTATATTAGCGTCAAGGAAAGGATACACCTTTTGTTCCCATTCCTTGAGTGATGAGCGACGCGTCTCGCGTCGTTGGCCTCCCTCAAGCCTCTTTTCGTTAGCCTTTACATTTCCCGTTGAAATTTTGACTGGGGCAGAGTTGACATTCATGGAATGTCTGACATTACTTTTCGTATTCCTGTCATTTTTTCTTATTTCTCGCCTTTCTTTCTTTTCTTCAGGTACGGGTGGTTTCATATTTTCATGGTAAGAGATACTCAATTCCATGTCGTGCGCACGAGTTGCCAATTCTTCGAATGTTCGGGGTTTTACCCCTTGTAGGATGTACAGAAATCCCCAATGCATGCCTTGGATGCACATTTCTACAGCAGATATTTCAGACAGTCTATCCTTACAATCTAAACTCAAAGAACGCCACCGACTGATGTAGTCATCAACGGGTTCATCTTTCCACTGCTTAGTATTGGTAAGCTCCATCATGCTTACCGTGCGGCGCATACTGTAAAACCGGTTAAGGAACTCCCTTTTCAACTGATCCCAACTATCAATCGACTCAGGTTCCAAGTCTGTGTTCTCACAGGTTTTTACAAAGTGAGCAATGTGTTGCTTAGGGTTTCCCTTGCCATCGAATTGCAAGAACTTGGGGGGTTGATACCCATTTGGCATTCTCATATTGTCAATGTGCTTCGTATAAGGTTTTGAATACATGAGAGAATGTGTGGAAGAACCTCCATATTGTGCTCGTATGGTGTTTGTTACCATGTCCTGCAGTTGTTGGACAGATATCAAGGCCATTGAGGTGGAATGTCCTTGTTGAGAAGTGCCTTCACCTCCTTTTCCTTTATCACCCCTAGCGTTTTCTCCCTTCAAGGTAAAGCCAGGAGGGTGCTCAAGGTCTGGATTTGATTCACCCGAATCCTGGACTTCCAATTTGTTCATCAGGGTTGCGATTTGGACATCCTTATCTTCAAGTGCTTTTGTGAGAAGGGTGACCCTTTGTTCCATTTCAGCCATCTTTTCTTCTACAGTAGAGGTGTTGGTCATCATTACTGGCATGACCTCTAGATATGATGGAGAAAACGATGAGACCAGATTAGTCAAAGGCATTTTGTTCCTTAGGCTTCTCATCACGGGTGAAGAGTTGATAGAAAAGGTCTTTGTTGAGGATGATTCATCATTGATCTCAAAATCCTTCGAGACAGATGAATCCTTAGCGGTGGCTTTCCTTTTTGCAAGAAAGTCTAGAGAGATGATATTATGAAGCTTGCTTTCTTTGGTTGATTGGGGTTGCGGTTGATCAAGAGCTTTGGATCGACTACGAGTGATTGTGCCGACATAATCATCCGCAACGGAAGCATCCATCACCGATTTTTGAGCATTCTTGTTAGAAGCCATTGAAGCTAGTAGCAGATCGAATTTCTTTTCTTTTGAAGGAGAAAGAGATGAGAGGCAGAGAGGTCCCACTGGGCGTGCCAAAATTTGTAGACGACTAAATTTCTTAGTTCGAAATAAATTAAACAAGTAAAATAGTTTCACAAATACGAATTTGTATTGATAAATATGTGGTACAATTCTCTATAATTACAAAAGAGTGATCCTCTGATTCGATCTCCTTGAAAGATTTATTGATTGGAATTGTGGTAATGTGATTTGGATTTGAACATAAGATATTCTTCAATTTAGCTGAGGAATAGATCGAAGATCTTTGAAACAGAATTACAATGAATCTCTGGCTATGAGCTTGTTAGAAATTCTTTGTTCTTCGTGTTCTTCGTGTGTTCTTCGTGTTTGAAGGTTTGTGGTAGAAATTCTTCGGTGCTTTAGAGGCTTGATTCCGTAGAGCTTCATTGATTTATGGTTTGTTGAGGTTTCTAGAGGCTTTTGAGCTTGATTCCAATGAACTTTGAGATCTGGACGAGTAGTTAGATGATTTTGCTTCGAATGTTGTCTGTATTCGAGGTTGAAGTTCTTGAAATTCTTAAAGGCTTTGGAGTTTGATTTCGGCAGAGCTTCTGGATTTCTGAACTCAAGATATCTTCTTCCTTTTCTCTGTTCTGTCCTCCTAAATGTCTTAGGAAGACTTCTATTTATAGGAGTTTAGGGGTGGGTGAGCGACACGTGGCAGAGTCTGATTGGTGACACTTGTCACAGCTTGGTTGGTCCGCTTATGTCATCGCTTACACGTGCTGATTGCTTGTGTCATCGCTTACACATGCAGGGCTGCTTGTGTCATTGCTTATGTAGGCAGGGCTGCTTGTGTTATCGCTTACGCATGCTGATGCAGTTTCATGCCTTTATTTTAATGACACTTGGCAAATTTCTATTGAAATCTGAATAGTGATGGCAAAACCTAGCAGCAGTACGTGGCGCTATGTAATTGGTTGTATTTTGTGGACTTAGTAGTATGATGTGTCAGCTTGTGATAGGTCGGGAATTTTCCCTCTCTACAGTGACATCACTTATGGTGATTGATAAATAATACAATAGGCATCAATCATAATCTTATGAGAAATTATGCAACTTTAATCACAATTTAATACCTTAATAAATCATGAAAAAAATTAGTGTCTTTAGCATCGTATATCAACATTTCTATTTTAATTGATCACTCTCTCTCTCTCTCTCAACAACTCAAGGGTTTTTCAAAGGAAGTTACATTGTTAGTCATTTTTGGCCCACTCTTTCGTTGTTATTTCTTTTCATTCTTTCATATCACCAGCCAAGTCAATATTCTAACATTTACCACTGCATACTCTTGGTGCGATAGTCACTCCACAAGTATAAGTGCTTGTGGGGTGTGGGAGGGCAAGAGTCGGGGTTCACATCTCCAGAAGGGAGCTTCACACAAATATACACTTAGATTAGGTTAGAGTAGAATTCTATCTTGTATCAAAAAAAATTCTAACATTTATAAATACTTTTTTGGTTTTTCTATAAAAAAAAATAATAATAATAAAAAAAACTTTTTGGGTAGACATGTTTATGATACTTATCCAAAAAAAAGGGGGAGAACCGAGAAACTGTTTATATGATATCCAAACAATGTGGAACTTGATATACATACTATTGTCTTGTGTGTATAGACTTCTTGTTGAACCAAAATTTTTGGTGTTTTTTTTTTTTTTAAATGAAATTTAAAAAACTTTTATTTAATGGGGTAACAAATCAAATCTTGTGACTTTAAAATAATAATAAAAAACTCTTGAAGGGCCAATATGAAAACTAAATAAAATATAAAATGTAAAAATGAAAATTTTGAAACATAAATAACCAAAAAAAAATCTCAAACTGTACGGGTCAAAAGAATACTTTATTTTAACAAATACACTTATGTTAATAAATAAGTAAGGCAATGCTGATTGCTGTTGTTTTAGCCATATCACTTTTCGACGTTTCCATTTTATATGGAAAAAAATAAGTGATGTGGCTAAAACAACAGCAATCAGCGTTGCCTTCTAGATCAAATGATACAAGAATGTCTTAAAATTTGATTAATTAATAGATCAAATGATAAATATGATTTAATTTAGTGTAAAAGTACTTATTGATTAATACTTGAACTTGGTTGCGAATAATTTAAACTACATTCTTTTTTCTATATAAAACTTTAAACTATATTCATCTGGAGCTGTTCAAGCTAATTCATAATAAGTAAACAATAGTTTTTTGAAAATTATTTTTTCCAAATATAATTGTAATGGTTTTGATATATTTATAGGGTTTGGTCCGTTTGGGAAAGCTTTTCCCGATATTACACAATTGACTAGTATTTTTTTTTTTTTTTTTTTTATGAACCCAATTGACTAGTAGCTATCACTAAACGATATTAATTAACATAATAGACTAGTTGTTACTCACTCACTCACCCCCCCCCCCCCCCCCCCCCAACACACACACACACACAAAAGAGGAAAAACAAGAAGAAGAGAGATAGAATAAAATAGTAGTTGTAAAAAGATAACAATACAAGTGGTTGTAATTAAACCACTTCTCGAAGATTTTGTTTATCGTATACAAGCAAGATTGTGTGGATTCTAAAAAATAAAATTAATAATAATAATAAAAGAAAAGATAATGTGGGTTCCATGACTACGTGGACTGGGGATGCATATATTAAATGTAGGATATAATTATTTTTTTCTTATGTATGGCTCACAAACACCTACATATGTATCCTCATATGTCCCTGAATATAGATTAAATTATAATTGACACTCATAAGTTTTGGGATAATCTTGATTTTTCCACCTTAAAGTTTTAAAATTTGGATAAATATCCCTAACGTTACATATTATTTTGATTTAAGCCTTTATTCCATGCATGGTGATGAGTTCTCCTTTTGAGTGCCACCTTAGCTCAAAACAATGTTCTGTTATGGATTTCGATTTTGAATCTTTATGGGGCAAAACAAAAATTACCTCAAAATTTGAATGAAAAAAAAAATGTAATTTTGAGGTTAGTTGATACCTAGCAATAGGTATCGATCTCATCACAGTTAAATGAAGGGCGGACTATAAATTCAAACAAAATGTATCCTAATTTTGAAACTTTAGGAGAAAATCAAAATTACCACAAATTTTAAGAATGTAAAATATTGTAACTTATTATTTTCAATATATATAAATTGATAGCTTAACTTACCTCATTCTCCAACTCGTTGAAAGTGTTGCATAAAAGCCAATTCGCTTCCTGAAAATTCGAGAATTGATTCAATACGAGCTTTTGCAAAGCTGGGTACAAGCCCTTGTTACAAAGAAATGAAGGTAGATCATCGAACCCTAGTGATGGTATTGAGGGCAATGATATTGAAGCCCCTTCTTCTATGGGCATTTGAATTACTCCATCATTCGCATGATAATAGATGGCATTAACCACACAAGACTGAGTGAAAAATGGAACCCCATCAATCCCAATTTTCCTTGCAATTTCTAACGCCCATGGCATAACTGAGTCATACACCAAAATCTTTGGAGGATATCTGGAGCTATAATGTTTCTCAATAAGCTTTGGTAAGCTTTGTGAGACATGTAGCTTGTAACGTTCGAGAGATGCATCTATACTCTCCGCATCTTCGGCTTCCTCGGAGCCATCAGAGATGACATCAACATTGATTGATTGGCTAGGAAGGGCTTGCATGGAATTACCAATAGAGGTGGTAGTGACAAATGTTACTCTAAGACCCTTTGAGGCTAAGCGCTTTGAGAATTGGAGCATTGGGTTAATGTGACCTTGTACAGGGTAAGAAAATAATAGGATATGAGTTTCTTTGTCCATTTTCTTTTCTAATAACGCCCTATGACTCTCTCTTTGGAAGTTTGAGGTTGAAGAATTCATGAACTAAAATTACAGGAGATAATGGTGTGTGTGTGTATATATATTGGTTTCAATTCAACATGTAATGATTTTTCACTCCATTAAGCATCTGAAAAGATAAAGGGGAAATGACAGACAAATGTCGGCTCTTCTTGTTAGACACTTTTATCTTCACTCAGTGCAACATAAATGATCAATAGTGATTTGCACCAAAACAACCATTCAAGTGGGGCTATAGAGTGAATTGACTTCTTGTTGGACCACAATTTTTGGATTTTTTTTTTTCTTAAATGAAATTTAAAACACTTTTATTCAATGGGGGTAACAAATCAAATCTTGTAACTTTAAAAGTTTAAAAAAAAAAAAAAAATTTATAAAAATGTGGTATTAAAAGAAGAAAAACTTTTATTCAACAGAAGAACCTTTATCTTATTAAACCACGAATATAATGTTGTTCCTGTAGAGAGGGAAAATTCCCGACCTATCACAAGCTGACACATCATACTACCAAAGTCCACAAAATACAACCAATTACAAAGCGCCACGTACTGCTGCTAGGTTTTGCCATCACTATTCAGAAAACCAATAGAAATTCGCCAAGTGTCATTGAATTGAAGGCATGAAACTGCATCAGCAGGTGTAAGCGATGACACAAGCAGCCTCGCACGTGTAAGCAGTGACACAAGCACTCAGCACGTGTAAGCGATGACATAAGCGGACCAATCAAGCTATGACAAGTGTCACCAATCAGACTCCGCCACGTGTCGCTCACCTACCCCTAAACTCCTATAAATAGAAGCCTTCCTAAGACATTCAAAAGGACACAGAGAACACAAAACAGAGAGAAGGAAGAAGATATCTTGAGTTCAGAACCCAGAAGCTCTGCCAGGATCAAACCTCAAAGCCTCCAAGAATTTCAAGAACTTCAACCTCGAATACAAACAACATTCGAAGCAAAATCATCCAAACTACTCGTCCAGATCTCAAAGTTCACTGGAATCAAGCTCAAAAGCCTCCAGAAACCTCAACAAACCACAAATTGGTAAAGCTCTACGGATTCAAGCCTCCAAAGCCCCGAAGAATTTCTACCACAAACCTTCAAACACAAAGAACACACGAAGAACACACGAAGAACACGAAGAACAAAGAATTTCTAATAAGCTCATAGCCAAAGATTCATTGTAATTCCGTTTCAAAGATCTTCGATCCATTCCTCAGCTAAATTGAAGAATATCTTATGTTCAAATCAAAATCACATTACCACAATTACAATCAATAAATCTTTCAAGGGGATCGAATCAGAGGATCACTCTTTTGTAATTACAGAGAATTGTACCACACATTTATCAATACAAATTCGTATTTGTGAAACTATTTTACTTGTTTGATTTATTTCGAACTAAGAAATTTAGTCGTCTACAAATTCTGGCACGCCCGGTGGGACCTCTCTGCCTCTCATCTCTTTCTCCTTCAAAAGAAAAGAAATTTGATCTGCTACTAGCTTGATGGCTTCTAACAAGAATGCTCAAAAATCGGTGATGGATGCTTCCATTGCGGATGATTATGTCGGCCCAATCACTCGTAGTCGATCCAAAGCTCTTGATCAACCGCAACCCCAATCAACCAAGGAAAGCAAGCTTCATAATATCATCTCTCTAGACTTTCTTGCAAAAAGGAAAGCCACCGCTAAGGATTCATCTGTCTCAAAGGATCTTGAGATCAATGATGAATCATCCTCAACAAAGACCTTTTCTATCAACTCTTCACTCGTGATGAAAAGCCTAAGGAACAAAATGCCTTTGACTCATCCTGTCTCATCATTTTCTCCATCATATCTAGAGGTCATGCCAGTAATGATGACCAACACCTCTACTGTGGAAGAAAAGATCGCTGAAATGGAACAAAGGATCACCCTTCTCACAAAAGCACTTGAAGATAAGGATGTCCAAATTGCAACCCTGATGAACAAACTGGAAGTCTAAGATTCGAGTGAATCAAATCCAAACCTTGAGCACCCTCCTGGCTTTACCTTGAAGGGAGAAAATGCTAGGGGTGATAAGGGGAAAGGAGGTGAAGGCACTTCTCAACAAGGACATTCCACCTCAATGGCCTCGATATCTGTCCAACAACTGCAGGACATGATAACAAACACCATACGAGCACAATATGGAGGTTCTTCCACACATTCTCTCATGTATTCAAAACCATATACGAAGCGCATTGACAATATGAGAATGCCAAATGGGCATCAACCCCCCAAGTTCTTGCAATTCGATGGCAAGGGAAACCCTAAGCAACACATTGCTCACTTTGTAGAAACCTGTGAGAACGCAGGGACTCAAGGAGGCCTCTTTGTAAAGCAGTTTGTTCGTTCACTGAAAGGAAACGCCTTTGATTGGTATACAGACTTGGAACCTGAGTCGATCGATAGTTGGAATCAGTTGGAAAGGGAGTTCCTTAACCGGTTTTACAGCACGCGCCGCACGGTAAGCATGATGGAGCTTACCAATACTAAGCAGTGGAAAGATGAACCCGTTGTTGACTACATCAGTCGGTGGCGTTCTTTGAGTTTGGATTGTAAGGATAGACTATCTGAAATATCTGCTGTAGAAATGTGCATCCAAGGCATGCATTGGGGACTTCTGTACATCCTACAAGGGGTAAAACCCCGAACATTCGAAGAATTGGCAACTCGTGCGCACGACATGGAATTGAGTATCTCTTGCCATGAAAATGTGAAACCTCCCGTACCTGAAGAAAAGAAAGAAAGGCGAGAAATAAGGAGGAATGACAGGAATACAAAAAGTAATGTCAAACACTCTATGAATGTCAACCCTGCCCCAGTCAAAATTTCAACAAGAAATGTAAAGGCTAACGAGAAGAGGCCCGAGGGAGGTCAACGACGCGAGACGCGTCGCTCATCACTCAAGGAATGAGAACAAAAGGTGTATCCTTTCCTTGACGCTGATATACCCGAAATGCTAGAACAACTTCTCAACTTAAAATTAATTGAATTGCTAGAATGCAAACGACCGGAAGAAGCGGGAAAGGTTGATGACCCAAACTATTGTAAGTATCATCGCATCATAAGTCATCCGATCCAAAAATGCTTTGTTCTTAAAGAACATATCATGAAGCTAGCCAAGGAAAGGAAAATTGACTTAGATGTTGGTGATGTTGCTCAGTCAAACCTTGTAACATTTGCTTGTGGGTCGCCTAGTTGCAAGTCCCAACTACTAAGCAGAAGGTGAATACCACGTTCATCCAATTTGGTTCTTTGGAACCTGTTCAAGTTCAGCTCTCACAAAAAGTATCTGATTATAACTCAAATGACGATGAAAAGTCAACAATGGATGAGGAAGAAGGTTGGACGTTGGTTACTCGTAAGAGATGGAAGAAGAGACGAGTATTCCCTCTTCATCTGATCACCCAAGAGTCCAGAAGAGCACAAAACCAAATTCAGCCGCAGTCAAGAAGAAAGAATGATAAAAGGAAAGAAAGACTAAGAACGGAAATGTGTGATGATTCGGCACAAACCCAAAAATTTCGAAGTCTTGTCACATTGGAGGAATTTTTCCCCATAAAATTCTTTCAAAGCAAGTCAGTGGAGGCTGTTCACACGATCTCTCGTTGTGAAGTTGATGAAAAACAAAAAGGTGTTGACCATGGTAGTTCAAATGAGGCTTTGTCGTCTTTAGAACAACTCAAATCTCAGATTGATAAAGAGGAACCCTCGCAATCCTCCACCTCACCGGAAGAAGGATCATCCAAGCTCTTGAAGAGCCAAAGATTTACACCTTGTACCAATACACTTCAACAAACACAGGAATGTTTTGCGTGCTCTCCAGATTTGACTTTCACTGACGAGGATCTATTGTTAGGCCCTAAGCCTCACAATCGTCCACTTTATGTCTCTGGTTATGTTCGTGAACAAAAAATTGATTGCATTCTCATTGATGGAGGTTCAGCTATTAATATACTGCCGAAAATGACAATGAGACGACTTGGTCTTGCTATGGAGGAATTATCACACAGTCGCTTGGTCATACAAGGTTTTAACCAAGGAGGACAACGCGCCATCGGCATGATACACTTGGAGTTAATTATTGGAGAATTGACAAGCGATGTTTTGTTCCATGTCATTGATGCCAAAACAACCTACAACATGTTGTTAGGACGTCCATGGATCCATGGGAACGGAATAGTGCCGTCAACTTTGCACCAATGTTTCAAGTATCTTCAAGATGGAATAAAGAAAGTAAATGCCGACTTGAAGCCTTTTTCTGAAACTGAAGCTCACTTTGCTGACGCGAAATTTTATGTAGAAGATGATATCTCTAATGAAGTTCTCCCAGTTGAAGTCCCGTCCATGAAAAGCAAGCAGGGCGAAAAGAAGCATGTTAAATCCATCACTAGAAAGGATGTTCCTTCCCCAAAGGAAGATCCACGATATGGGAATAACCAGTCTAGTGAGTCTACCAGCAATTCAGAGAAAGCAGGTGAAAGTCACGCCGCAAAAACGGACAATCACCATTCACGGAATGCCTTCAATCTACAATGGACATGCAAAGACCTCCTACAAAGCTCACGATGAAGGATGTAGCCATATTGAAAGAAAGTCATGTAATGCCTTTAACTTCATCCACCAATCCTCTGCCCTCAAAGCCACTAAATGGATTTGTGAGGTCTTCACAAAGTCTGACAGAGCATGGTATTCTACCAAGTAAACAGACGAAAGAATGGTTTGACCCAAAGGCATATACACTATTAGCCAAAGCAAGCTATGATTTCTCAAAACAAAGCGGCCTAGGGAAACTAATTCCAGAAGCCACCGGGGAAAAGATGCATGGCCTTAGTAAAACGCAAGGAAAAATGCGACTTGAGGGGTATGAAATTCCTGTCCCGAAAATTGGAATAGGTTATACTCCAGAACCACCGGCTCAAATATGGATCAATAAAAGAAGCAATGCTTCAAGTTCCCAATACATAACAGTAGAGTTTGATGAAAGTTTGAATCAAAGAAAAAATCACTCTTCATCACGCATCTCAGTATTTGATCGCATTAAGGCTTCATCGTCACGAATTACAGTGTTCGACAGGTTGAATACGGCTTGTTTAACGCAAAGTCGGGACACTTTTGCATGTGGATCAGTCTTTAATCGATTGGGGGCAACAAAAAAGCCCATTGATACTTACTCTGAAAGTACAACAAACTCTAGGGACCAAAAGGAGGAGAAAGCTAATAATGAGATACGTAGTAGTATTCCTTCACGCATGAAGCGTAACTTTATCTTGGATATCAGCACTGAAGGAGCTCTCAAAGTCAAAAGGCGAACGATTGTACGCACAAGTCAGTCACTCGTCCACGATGAGCAAAATGAAGAAGTATCATCCTCGTTTCACATTACAATAGAAGAAGATACACTGCCAGATGATGAAGCCGCAAAGAATGAGGTCGATGAAGCTCCCTTAGCCTTGGAAGATGGAGTACAAGCTACAGTTGATGAACTTAAAGAGATCAATTTAGGAACTACTGAAGAACCTCGACCAACTTTCATCAATGCCCTTCTCACTCCTACAGAAGAAGAAGGATACCTCCAACTCCTGGTAGAATATAAAGATGTGTTCGCTTGGACTTACAAAGAAATGCCTGGGCTCAATCCAAGTATTGCTTTACACCATTTGGCAGTAAAGACGGGCATGCACCCAGTAAAACAAGCTCAAAGACGCTTTCGGCCAGAGCTTATCCCTCAAATAGAAACTGAGGTCAATAAGCTAATTGAGGCAGGCTTCATCCGTGAAGTACAATATCCAGAGTGGATCGCTAATATCATCCCTGTCAAAAAGAAGAATGGACAAATCTGGGTGTGCGTTGACTTCCGTGACCTGAACAATGCATGTCCAAAGGATGATTTTCCGTTGCCTATCACTGAGATCATGGTTGATGCCACTACTGGTCATGAAGCCTTGTCTTTCATGGATGGCTCTTCTGGTTACAATCAAATTCGAATGAATCCTAAGGATGAAGAGTTCACAGCTTTTCGTACCCCTAAAGGTATTTACTGTTACAAAGTGATGCCTTTTGGATTAAAGAACGCTGGTGCCACTTATCAACGAGCCATGCAAAAGATCTTTGATAATGTACTTCATAAGTACGTGGAATGTTATGTCGATGATCTGGTGGTTAAAAAAAAAAAGGAGGGAAGACCATCTGGTAGATTTGCGATCTGTGTTCAACCGCTTAAGAAAGTATCAACTTAAAATGAACCCTCGCAAATGCGCTTTTGGCGTAACATCTTCGAAATTTCTTGGTTTCATTGTGAGGCACCGCGGTATTGAAATTGACCAGTCCAAAATGAAGCTATCCAGAAAATGCCAGAGCCCAAGAACTTGCGAGAACTTAGAGGCTTGCAAGGAAAACTAGCTTACATACGATGGTTTATTTCAAACTTGGCAGGTCGATGTCAACCTTCCAATAGATTAATGAAAAAGGATGCACACTTTCAATGGGATGAGACTTGTAGCAATGCTTTTGCAGGCATCAAAAGATACTTGCTTAATCCTCCAGTTTTAGGTGCTTCCATCCCGGGAAAGCCTTTGGTGTTGTACATCGCGGCACAAGAAAGGTCTCTAGGTGCTCTTATGGCACAAGAAAATAAAGAAGGGAAAGAAAGAGCCCTTTATTATTTGAGTCGGACTCTCAATGGAGCTGAATTAAATTATTCTCCTATTGAAAAGATGTGTCTCGCTCTTTTCTTTGCCATAGACAAACTGGAACATTACATGCAAGCATATACGGTCCGTTTGACAGCAAAGATGGACCCGATTAAATATGTCCTCTCCAGGCCAGTGGTTTCAGGTCGCATAGCTTGATGGGCAGTCTTGCTGCAACAATACGACCTTACATATGTTCCGCAAAAAGCCATCAAAGGACCAGTATTGGCAGATTTCTTAGCTGATCACCCAGTTCCATCTGATTGGGAGTTCTCTGATGATTTCCCAGACAAAGATGTATTTTACATTGAAGTAATGCCACCATGGATGATGTTTTTCGATGGGGCTGCACGTCAAGAAGGAGCGGGGGCAGGTGTAGTGTTTGTTTCTCCACAACGACAAATACTTCTATATTCATTCTCATTAAGCGAACTTTGCTCTAACAATGTAGCCGAATATCAAGCATTGATCATTGGTCTACAAATGGCCATTGAAATCGGCATATCGCAACTCAAGATCTTTGGGGATTCCAAATTAATTATCAACCAGGTCTTGGAACAGTATGATGTCAAGAAAGAGGATCTTGTCCCTTATTGCAAATATGCGAGGAAGTTTCTCACAAATTTTGAGGCAATTACATTGGAGCATATACCGAGGAAGGAGAATAGACAGGCTGATGCTTTAGCTAATTTGGCCACCACCTTAGCATTATCCCAAGAAGAGACCGCCAAAGTTGCTGTTTCCCAAAGGTGGGTGGTGCCTTCCGTGATTGAAGAAGAAAAAGAAGAAAAGCAAGCCAACGTTATCTCTGTATGCCTTGTCGAAAAGGAAGATTGGCGACAAACAATCATTGAGTACCTTCAACATGGAAGACTCCCAGATGACGCACGCCACAAGACCGAAGTTCGGCGAAGTGCTGCTCGATTCATTTACTATAAAGAAACTCTCTTTCGCCGTTCATTTGATGGTTTGTTTCTCCGTTGCTTAGGAGAGGAAGAGGCTAAACAGGCCTTAGAAGAAGCTCATTCTGGAATATGCAATGCGCACCAATCAGGTCCTAAGTTACACTACAGGATCAAGCGAATGGGTTACTATTGGCCTATGATGGTGCAAGATTCCATGGAGTATGCTAAGAAGTGCGAAGCTTGTCAAGATCATGCAAACTTCATCCATCAGCCACCAGAACCTCTACACCCAACTGTAGCTTCTTGGCCTTTTGATGCATGGGGACTTGACGCAATAGAACCATTACCAAAATCATCTGGTAGCCATTTGTACATCTTGGCTGCAACTGATTACTTCTCAAAATGGGCGGAAGCTGTGCCTCTTAGGGAAGTAAAGAAAAAGATGGTGGTCAATTTTATCCGAACTCACTTGATCTATCGGTATGGTGTCCCTCGATATATCATAACTGATAATGGCAAACCGTTTCAGAATAGGTTGATGACAGAGTTGTGCGAGAAGTTTGCATTCAAACAGTACAATTCTTCTATGTACAATGCCCCAGCGAATGGATTGGCCGAAGCTTTTAACAAAACTCTTGGCAGTTTGTTAAAGAAAGTGGTATCCAAAACTAAGCGAGACTGGCATGAAAGAATTGGAGAAGCATTATGGGCATATCAAACAACATTTCGAACGCCTACTCAAGCGACCCCATATTCTCTCGTTTATGGAGTAGAAGCTATCTTTCCCTTAGAACGCCAGATCCCATCACTACGGATCGCCATTCAAGAAGGGTTAACTGAAGAGGAAAATGCCAAGCTTAGGTTACAAGAGTTGGAGGCACTGGATGAGAAAAGGCTCGAGGCCCAACAACGCCTTGAGTGCTATCAAGCTCGTTTGTCAAGCGCATTCAATAAAAAAGTTAAACCACGATCATTCCAAGTTGGTGACTTAGTCCTTGCTGTTCGAAGACCTATCATCATGACTCATCGTACAGGCGGTAAGTTCACCTCGAAATGGATGGACCTTATGTTGTACAAGAAGTCTACACTAATGGAGCTTACAAGTTGATTGACTAGGAGGGTGTAAGGATCGGCCCCATCAATAGGAAGTTCCTTAAACGCTTCGATGCTTGAAAATCAAGAACTGCTCCTCGGTAAGAGTTTAAACTACCCACTGCAGCACTACAAGGGTACATGATGTTTTCCCATTACCTTTGAAAGTGCACAAATAAGGAGAAATTAATCTCACTCTATGTCACCAATTGTGAGTGTGGCGTAGTGGTTGGATGTCCATGTCACCCTTGAGGCCAAGGTCTCGGGTTCGATTAGAGGTGATACCCACTATTGCACAATTGGTACCCATGAAATGCCGTGGGGTGTAGGGCGAGGATTACACACCTGAGCCCTCCCTTTTTGTATAAAAAATAATAATAATAAATAAATAAATAAAGAAAAAAAAATTATTGAACTACGTAATGACTTGATCCCTCTCGAGGGTACGTAGGCAACTTAGTACCTTTTGCTAAGTTCAGTCACTCAAAAAAAAAAAAAGGGGGTTTCATTGTTAAAACATGAAAAGAAAAGAGCAGGGAATAAATCTTCTTTATTGATTAAAGGAAAGTGGTACAGGGGAAAGCATGATGATACGTATGAAAGGAATTGAAATACAAAAGATTACGACATCCATTTTAAGTCTTTCAAACTGGAACGATGATCTTCCAGCAAGGTTCGTATCCTCTCTAAAGCCTCCATATCTTGGTCTTCAAGAACGGGAGCAGATTTGACTTCTTCAAGTTGTTCCTCCAAAGCTTGCACAACGTCTTCTTGTTCAACCTGATGAGATTCGATTTGAGACAATGATTGTTCTAATTGGCCAAGCTCGGTTTGCAAGTTAGCCATCCTTAAAGTAACAGTATCAAGCTCGGTCTTCAAAGATGCCTTCTTATGTAATGCCTCAGCAAGGAGGAATTCAACTTCAATCTCACGTTGAATTAAGACAGTAGGACTTGGTCGTGTAGTCAAAGATTCTTTCATCTTCAAGTAGTCTGCAACACCCTTGCAATATTTGTCAACATTTTCGCGCAAGTATTGAGGGTCCACTCCAAGAATGGCAATCTCACTATAAATTTCATGTGCTTCGGCCTGTGGGAGGATATTGTCTGTAGAAAGATTCGAAAGCCTGTTTAAAAGAACATCTCCTAGCATAGAAGCTCCTGTCCTACGCACGGAAGAAATATGCACCTTGGCATGAAATATAGAGGCTTCTGGAAGGATGATTGGTTGCAAGGGAGAGAGAGGTGTCATTTCTGTCTCAATCGAAAATTTGGATGACGTGCCAGCATCAGCAAACTTACGCCTCTTGAGATCTGAACTCTTCGTAGATGGCTTCGAGGTAGAAGACTGACTATGTGTAAGAAGATGTGCATGATCAGTAGAAGTCTCCGCATCAACACCTTTCATTGGATTCTTCGAATGTTTCCAACTGGGGTTGAAGTCGTCACACACCTCTTTTTCAAAAATTTCAATGGCATCCCTAACTGGTATAGCAAGCGAACCTTTGATGCTTTGACTTGGTACAAACTTTGACGAGGGTTGTGGGATGTTTAAATCTTGAAGATCCCCCTTTCCCTTCTGAGGCTTGTTGGACGTCACTGATTTAACAGAGGAGGCAATTTCAACTAGTAAATTTGTTCCGTTGGTAAAATCAGTTTTGCATACTCCTTCCCACCATCGTTGGTAGCTATGTCTGACCCGGCTTCCAAAGTCTGACGCAAAAGCCAGAATGAGTACCTTAGAATCTGTGTTGCGGCAAGTGAAAGATTGGTAGAATTGATACAGATCTTTTAAAGAACCTGTATGAATTTCTTCCTTTAAGTCACTTGGAATGTCTTGATGAAATCCAAAGCGCCGACTGAATCTGTGGGGGCTATATGCTTCTACAACGTGATGGTCTTCACATCGAAATGTCAAAAACCCTGAGCGAAGGCTCATAAAGTATTCGAACTTCTGAATGGATAAACGATCATTGTCAACAAATGTCTGGTCATAGCTTTTACTAAAAGCAGTCCCTTGCCAAAAGAAGTCGGTGGCAGTTCGTATCTGCTTTCGTGCAGACGATTCACTGAATACAGAAGCAGAACCCACACCAGAGTATTTAGTCATCAAAGGATGGGATAGTTTGGCATGAACGATGCGGTTGCTTCTGAAAAAATGACCCACCCAGGCGTAAACATAATGAATAGCAAAACTAGCTCCAGACTTGCTCGGAGTAGGAGAGGAAGAAATGGTGTTAAGCCCACGATAAATGCTAGCCAGTACTGGGGGGGCAAGGCCAAATGAACGACCATTGGCCATAGAACTAGCAATCTTGAAAGTGCCGGGACGGATGCTATTCAGATCCTTGTTAGGAAAGACAAATATGCACAGCCAGCAGGAAAGGAGTGCCAATAGGTAAGTCTCCTCCTCTGAGTCACCCTCAATTTGAAGATTTGCAAAGACCCCATGTTCTTTATCAAACCATGGTCCAGGCTCGTTTATCTCGCCAAAGGGATTCTGACTCCACTTGGGAATGGTTGCCCGTCTCGCTGGTTTTCTAGGAGCTGGGTACTTGCTGTTTCCTCTGTACCAAAAAGTAATCCAGTCACGAACATTCACTTTCCCTTGCCTTTTCATCCGGTTTTGAAGGTGATGATACGCCATGAAAAGGTAGCGGCAACTGTGCGGTAGATAGGGTCGTCCTTCGTCATTTGTTCCATCTAGCTCTTGTGCATTGGGTACCACTTCATCATAAAATGCACCGGTGCAAGGAAGTCCGCCAAGAATGGAAAGATCCCATGGTGTGATAGAAATTTCCCCAACTGAGGTGTGGAGGGTATTGGTAGACGGACCCTAACATTCACACAACGCCTTCATGAGATTCTCATCATAATCATATGTGAATAGAGAGGCAAAGACAGCATTGTAGAGGTGGACCGCATCAAGAAGGTGCTTACACCGACCAAGCACATCTTCTAGCCAATCCCAATAAAGAAAAAAATAGGAAAACCCTCCATTCGTGCTAAAGGAAGAATCCCAATTAGCGCGTTTTGCGATTATCTCTCGTCCCAAAGTGTTGTACAGCTTTGACTTGGCAACATTTTTGTGATGCGAAGCAAGAAGAGTAACTATCTCCGGATTAGAGCCGCCATTAGAGTGGATAACTTGTGACCATTTTGGCAAATTGAGAGGATAAGAGTTACGGCCCCATCTCTCTGAAAATCTTCCAATTATGGGCGGACGAACAATCAAAGTTGTAGCCTTTACATCCTTGTCATCTTTCTCTTTACAAATAAATAAAGCTGGTTCTTGCCCAATCTTCGAATCCTTGAAATAAAGCATCATGATTCCCTAAAAAAAAAAAAAATCAGTGAAAATTTTAATAATAATAACAAATAAATAATGAATTAAAAAAAAAAAAAAGAGACCTCTACACTTTTATTCAGAAGATTACACTTTGAATAAATGTATGCATGCCCGTATGGCTTTATATAGAAAATTTCTGGGATGAACAGACAAAAAAAAAAAGAGGAGAAAAGCTTCTCTTCCAAAATTTTCAAATCTTCTGATAGGAGGTCATAAAAATCTTCGGAGGACTTCAAACAAATAAGGAGGAGTCCAACGATACTGCTTGTCTTCCAAATTTTCAAAATTCTCTGACAAAGATGACCCAAAGAATCAACATTCAGCGGCCACCATAATGTCTTCATCCTGTCAGGGCAGCCACCATAATGTCTTCATCTTGTCAGGGCAGCCACCATAATGTCTTTACCATAATGTCTTCATCTTGTCGGGGCGGCCACCACAAAATTAGACCCAAAAAAAAAAAAAGCCACAAGTCCAAACAAAGACCCACGACTTTCTTGTCCAAGTTTTTGAAAATCCAGACCTTATTTCACAAATCTGACACCACAGGAGTCTTCTACAACCTTCGATCCGCCAAACCTGAAAATTACAGGCCTAGATACCGGCCACGCGCCACCACGGGCCGTCACAAATTCTCAGTGACCCGCGGGTTTCTCATTCAAAACTGTGCAAATCTGTGCACAATTTCACAAAACTGACCACACAGGGCTCTTCAACGGCCTTAGATCTACAAAACCTAAAAATTTTAGGTTCAGAGGCCAAGCCATGCGCCGCCACGCGCCGCCGGAAGCTCCGACAAAGGTACACGCGCTCCCATGCGCCATCATCGTCCTCCACGCGCCTACACGCGCCAGACCTTCGTTTCCACGCGTCACACGCTCCACACGCGTGACACGCGCCCCAGGTCACTGACGTCATGGATGACGTCATCATACCCGACCTGGTTCAACCCGCTTCGACCCGACCCGGATCAGGACCGCCTGAAAAAAAAAAAAAAAAAAAAAAAAAAAAAAAAAAAAAAACCTTGGCAAATTAAGTATTTAACTTGGACTTTGACCAAAAAGTGAAAATTTTCAAAACAGACCTGTCCCACTCAATTTTTCGCGTACTTTCCAATTTTGGGGTCTGTTTCTTCAACCGAGACTCGAAAATTGTACGACAGTCCAATTTCTAAAAAAATTGACTTTTGCACAAATTTTGACCAAAAGTCAAAATTTTTAAGATTGACCTATCTTGCTCAATTTTTCGCGTACTTTCCAATTTTGGGGCCTGTTTCTTCAACCGAGGCTCGAAAATTGCACAACAGTCTAATTTCTAAAAAAATGGAATTTTGCACAAATTTTGACCAAAAGTCAAAATTTTTAAGATTGACCTGTCTTGTTCAATTTTTCGTGTACTTTTCAATTTTTGGGTCTGTTTATTCATTTGAGAATCCAAAATTGCTCAAATAGTGTGAGTCTACAACTATTGGCTTTGGTGTAAACTTTGACCGAAGATCAAGATATGCAAGCAAAACTTGTCCTATCAGGTTTTCGCAAAGATTTTGATTTTGAAATCCAGGTATTTGTTTTGGACTTAAAAACTACACCCGCTTCTCCAAAGTACTAGCGGTGTCCAAAATTTAAGCTCTCAAGATTATAATTTGAGATCCATCCATTTGGTCTAGATTCCCTCAAAATTATCCTCCAGACTTGATCAAGGCTCCCCTTTCAAAAAACAGACGAACTCTCACAAGTATGTCTCAAAATTGAAATTACATTGGGTCACTACTTCGGCCTATTATTTTCGTCGGTGCCTACCAGTCTCCAACCTAACGCTCCCATTCGGCGCCTACCATTCTCATCCACCGTTCCCATTCGGAGTCTACCATTCTCATCCACCGTTCCCACCGAAAAGTCTCATCCGCCATTCTTAACTACCCAGCTACCATTCTTCATCTCTTCGCTATAAATAGGAGGACCGGATCCGCTAAATCCTTCAGAAGAAGAAGAAGAAGAAAAAAAAAAAAAAAAAAAAAAAAAAAAACACATACACTGAGTCATGAAATGAAGATTTGCTTCTTTCAAATTTCCAAATCCTCCTTCTCATAGCCAGTTCTCACTATGGCCTCGTCATTCTCAATACCGAGCAACCAAGATCACTTCATGATCAGTTTGAAATCAACCCCTTCATGGTTCAGTAGCAACCCTTCTCACAACATCATCACTGTTTTAGGATTCAAACAAATTTTGTTTCCCTACTTAACGACCACATTTGTTCATAAAGTTACTCATAACAAGGTCGGCATCGTTGTTCCATGCTTTCTTGGATTTGGTTCACCAGGAAATCCAAGTCCAGCAGAGACACCCGTTCCTAAGACCAGGGCTTCCGTAGTCTCTCTTCAACTGTTTGGTCTCCCATCAGAAGCAGTGGTTCGGAACAAACAGTAACTTGGCTGGTCTCTAAAACCAAGATCACAAGTTAGCTCCATCTTTCATTTGTTGTGCTTTCCCAACAAAGCTACATCAAGTGAAGATGGTAAAAAGTGTTGGGGTATCCTACAAATTGTCTCCCATCCAACACTTGTGATGACCTCCAAGGTACCAGCTCATCAGAAATTAGCCTTTGGTGTCGGTGAAGGGTTACCAAAGCCTTATCCCATGTTTCCTCCATCATGGGGTCCAAAGGTCATCATTGCCGGTACCACAAAATACACTTTTTGGAATTAATCCAACTTAAGATCAGCTTGAAGAATTTCAGAAAATATACTTCTGAAATTACTTCAACTTAATGTCCGTCAGTATGGTCCAGTCACACATGCACATTCAATGACTTGCCGTCGGACTTCATTCAGCATGCAGCCAATCCCACATCTGAAGGTGTACTTCCCAAAGACATCTACACCAGAGAGTCCCCAACATGCAGGGTCAGGGCCATGGTGTTGTATGTCTCACCCATTCACTTTGCTTCATCACTATCTTCTTTCACCATCAACAACAACATGCCCAAAATCCCTTCTGAAATTACCTCAACTTAACCAGAGTGATGCGATAACGCAAGCACATTCAACCACACTCCCACATGTTCTCTCTGTGACCCGAAGTATACCCTTCAGATATAACTTCACCAGAAGTCCTTAAAAATAAGAGGCTAGCTTCAGAGCTCTGCATGCTGTACCCAGCCAACATCCTCACCTCTTCTCCATCTTCAACACCCTGTGATCGCCACCAACAATCCAAAATACTCTTCTGAAATTACCTCAGCTTAACATCTACCGAAATGTTTCAATCTTGCAAGTACATCCAACTTCTTGCAAATAACTTTCAGCCCCACCAACCCATTCCAAGTACCATTAAATACCCTTCTGAAATTACTTTGACTTAACCTTTGCTCAGAAAGCTCGGTCACACGAGCACATTCAAATACTGGCAGACCCCTTCTCGGTCTCATCAAAGCCTTTCATATGGGTAGGTCTACTCTTCTGCAATTACTTCATCCTGGTAAAAGCTCCACCACCATCAACTATTTCACTAGAAAGTCAAGCATAAAAATCCATTTTTTTTTCAAGACTCATTCGCTCACCACACTCCAAAACTGTGTGCACAAACGAGTCTCGAGGGGGCATTTGTAGAGAGGAAAAATTCCCGACCTATCACAAGCTGACACATCATACTACCAAAGTCCACAAAATACAACCAATTACAAAGCGCCACGTACTGCTACTAGGTTTTGCCATCACTATTCAGAAAACCAATAGAAATTCGCCAAGTGTCATTGAATTGAAGGTATGAAACTGCATCAGTAGGTGTAAGCGATGACACAAGCAGCCTCGCACGTGTAAGCAATGACACAAGCACTCAGCACGTGTAAGCGATGACATAAGCGGACCAATCAAGCTGTGACAAGTGTCACCAATCAGACTCCGCCACGTGTCGCTCACCTACCCCTAAACTCCTATAAATAGAAGCCTTCCTAAGACATTCAAAAGGACACAGAGAACACAGAACAGAGAGAAGGAAGAAGATATCTTGAGTTCGGAAACCCAGAAGCTCTGCCAGGATCAAACCTCAAAGCCTCCAAGAATTTCAAGAATTTCAACCTCGAATACAAACAACATTCGAAACAAAATCATCCAAACTATTCGTCCAGATCTCAAAGTTCACTGGAATCAAGCTCAAAAGCCTCCAGAAACCTCAACAAACCACAAATTGGTGAAGCTCTACGGATTCAAGCCTCCAAAGCCCCGAAGAATTTCTACCACAAACCTTCAAACACGAAGAACACGAAGAACAAAGAATTTCTAACAAGCTCATAGCCAGAGATTCATTGTAATTCCGTTTCAAAGATCTTCGATCCATTCCTCAGCTAAATTAAAGAATATCTTATGTTCAAATCAAAATCACATTACCACAATTACAATCAATAAATCTTTCAAGGGGATCGAATCAGAGGATCACTCTTTTGTAATTACAGAGAATTGTACCACACATTTATCAATACAAATTCGTATTTGTGAAACTATTTTACTTGTTTGATTTATTTCGAACTAAGAAATTTAGTTGTCTACAGTTCCATTTAAATGGCTGAGATTTGATTTTTTTTTTTTTTTTTTGGTTAAAATATTAAGATTTTATTTGTTAATTATAAGTCTATAATATTTAGTTCATTATTTTAAGTCTTAAAAGCTTTTTGGAAAAGCATTACTTTTAAAAGCTTAGAAGCAGGGATTTATGGATGAATGGAAATTGGTAAGCATATTAGTTAAATAATTCTTTTTTTTTGGGGGGGGGGGGGGGGGTGGAGGTAGGGTAAAAAAAAAAGTTCTTTTATTTACTTTTTTTGTTTTTATATATGAGAGAAAAATCAATTCATTGAATTAAAAATATACGTCCTTAGCAATACTGCAACACTTTTGAATAGGAATCAAACCAAATATATATATATATATATATATATATATATATCTATATATATAAAATTAGCCTTTGAGCACGCGCTCACGCATATGCTCAATAACTTTTTTATTTTTTGAGAAAAAGTTTATAATTTGCATTCATTATAATTTGAATTTACTATATTTTCTAATCATAAAAAAAACTTACGAGTGTGATGAGTATTATGCATTTGCAGGCGAAATTATTTTTCATCACATCACTAAGCTTTTTTTTATTGAAAAATACAATAATCCCAAATTATAATAAATAAAAATTATTAACTTTTTTCTTTCAAAAAAAAATAGAAGAGCCTTTTCAGAGGCTAGTATATGATTTTTATTTTGAGAATTTAATTTATAAGTGAATAAAGCAATTTGAAAATCAACAAGAGAGTGATTCTATTTTTAAGAAATATTTCTGAGGCTATATGTATACATGAGTGGTAATTCAATGTGCCAATTTTGCAAAATTTTCGAAGTCACTAATTGGACGATTCCTTTTGTAACGGATAACTTATGTTATTGCAACCTAGATTTTATATATCAAGATCAATTTTTACTATACATTAATCAAAAAATATTTAAAAATTCAAAAAACTTACAATTTACATATGCTTACATTACCCAAAATTCAAATCAATTCTATGATTTTTTTAATTTTAATACTCTTACTTCTGTTGTCAATTTGGAGGTTTGTCGTTAAGTGTCCAACAATGACATCATTTTGTCTTTTTAACTTTTAAAATTCAAAATTTCAACTAATGAATACTAACATTTTTATTCTAAAATTATAAAATGTATAAAAAAAAAAGAGGCGAAAAACTCATTTTAATTTCTATATTTTCACGCGATTCCCACTTTGGTCCCTAACTTTTTTTTCTACCACTTTTAGTCCCTATTTTGAAAACCGCCTCTCGTTTTAACTCCTGACGTTACATCAAAGATGGAACTTGCTAAGCTGGCCAACAGACAAAATTGAAAATATTAAAATAATACTTATTGTGGCCACGTGGCTTTTCATGTCAGCCTCTAAATTAAAAAAGAATAATTTATTAATTTTAACTGAATAAAAAAATTAAAAGCAGAAATAAAAACCAAAAAATTAAATTCAAGAACAACAACAGATTCAAACCCATATTTCACGTGAAAATTTAGAGACTAAAATGAGTTTTTCGCCTAAAAAAAATTAGCTCATATTGTCTAAACTAAGTCTAAACTTTTATTGAATCTATTGGACGTTCTTATCTTGGATTTTGTTTTAAAGAATATTTGTAACAATCTTGAAAAACTTGACATCCCAATAAAAAATTTCTATGCAAAAATTTTCATCAAAATATCAACTTCATAAATTCAACAAAAAACTTCTATCATTACAAAATTTCTCTTTACACTGATTTAATGCAACCAAATACACAAGAAAAAAAAAATACACTCAACCCAACCAACTGCATATATTTCCTCTTTGAACCCAATCAAATCAAACCCACCTTAGACAAAATCCATTCAATTAAATACATAAATAATTGATTTTAACTTTCTTCATCCGTTCATCACTTTCCCTAGCAACTAAACAAAGCCAAAAACTCATAGCTAAAATGTTTAAAATCAACCCCCACCATTAGATTCAACAAACAACTCACAAGAAGGGAAGCAAAAAAAAAATAATAATAATAAAAATAAAAAGAAACAAAAGTTGGTTTAGCGGTGGCAACTTCAGATGTTGGCAAGTTGGATCATAATGGGTTGAGAGCTGGATCATGTTACGTCGTGATTTGGATCCTAATGGTGATCTAAGCAATGACAACAAGTCACAAAATTCTAGATCTATACACCACAACCCAATTATGGGCCGTTTTCTTTATTTCCTAATATGAGAGAGAGAGAGAGAGGAGAGAGAGAGAGATCATTATAAAAATGAAAATATGAAATGGAGAACAAGACCAATATGAAAACTAAATAAAATAAAAAAATGTAAAGTGAAAATTTTGAAACATAAATGGCCAAAACTAAAATTAAAAATTAAAAAAAAATCTCATACTATAAGAGACAAAAGTATACTTTGTTGTAACAAATAAACTTTCAAATAAATAAGTTAATGTTGATTGTAGTTGTTTTAGCCATATCACTTAATACAAGAGTGTCTTAACCATTAGGGGTCATGTGCCATCCACCGGCATCACCTGGAAATTTATGGAATTTTTCTTAGTACTTGCTTCATAATTTTTTTTTAGATGGTCATTAAAAAATTTAAATTAAAAAAAATTAATTAAAAAAATAACTTGAACATATTGAGTTATTGAACATAGAAGAAAAAAATATGCAAATATATATATTATGTGTGTGTGTGTTGTGGTGTAGTTTTATAATTTTATTCTATGATTTTTCATAGTTTATGTCAAACTCGCTTAGCTCTATTGCCCATAAGGCCACGAGCCCTGCGGCTTTTGGGCTGTTCATTGCTCGTCATAGGGGCTTGTCAGTGAGGACAACCATGGTATGGGCTTAAAAGTACAACTTCAACTTGCGGGCTGCATGACTAGAGTGAAGGCGAGCTTTTCCATTGGTGGGTATCTTCCTTCTGCACCATGAAGTGCCCGGCTAGCATAGTATACAGGCCTTTGCACCCTGCCTGAAGGGAAGGAAGCCGCAAGGAACAGTTCTTCTCCTGGTTGTGAGGGACTTAGTAGTGGTGGTGAAGAGAGGTAGGCCTTTAGGTCTTCGAACGCTTGTTGACATTCGATCGTCCACTCAAAAGCTTCTTCAGTGTGCAAAAGAATGGTAGACATTTATTCGTTGCTCTTGATACGAATCTATTAAGTGCGGCGACCTTGCCATTAAGGCTTTGCACTTCCTTAACATTTTTAGGAGGCGCTATTTCCATTATAGCCTCGATACCTCTTTGGGACACCATTTATCCTAAGAACTTTCCCCCCGTCACTTCGAAGGCACACTTGCCTAGGTTAAGTTTCATGTTGTAGGAGCGAAGAGTATCAAAGGTTTCCTTGAGGTCCTCCAAGTGATCTTCTTCCCTTCTGCTTTTCACTAGCATGTCATCGACATATACTTGAACGTTTCTCCCAATCTATTGCTCAAACATCTTGTTCATAAGCCTTTGATATGTTGCACCAGCGTTCTTCAAGCTGAAGGGCATGACTTTGTAACAAAAAAGGCCTTGGCTTGTTACAAACGAAGTTTTCTCCTGATCAGCTTCATCCATTTGGATTTGGTTGTATCTGGAAAACTCGTCCGTGAAACTCAGCAGCTGGTGTTGTGCCGTGGAGTCCACTAGGATGTCGACTCGCGAGAGGGGATAGCTATCTTTGGGGCATGCTTTGTTTAGGTCCACGAAGTCGACACACATCCTCCAATTCCCATTACTATTTTTGACCATCACGACTTTTTCCAACCAATCAGGGCAATAAACTTCCCTACTAAATCCCGCCTCTTGGAGCTAGTGGACTTCTTCTACCACCGCCCGATCTCTCTTTTGGGTGAAAACTCTTTTCTTTTGGCGGACGGGTGGAAAGGATAGCGACACGTTCAACCTGTGCACTATTACCGATGGGTCAATTCCTGGCATGTCTTCATGGCTCCAAGTGAACACATCTTGATTTTCTTTTAGAAAGGTCGTGAGTTCTTAACTTACCGTCGGGTCTATAAGGGTATTGATCTTGGTTGTCCGCTCTGGTTAGGAGTCATCGAGAGATACGTCTTTGAGTCTCTCAACGGGCTCTGTTACTGCCCGACGTTCGTCTGTGCTCATGGCCTGGTGATGGTTATCCATCTCCGTCATAGCTACGTAACACTCACGTGCGGCCACCTGATCCCCTCTCAATTCTCCTACTCCATAATCAGTAGGGAATTTTATCATCAAATGGTAGGTTGAGGTTACAGCCTTCCATGAGTTGAGGGTGGAGTGTCCTATGATGGCATTGTAGGCCAGACGAGTAATCGACTATAAGCAATGCTACATTCTTGGTGATTTGCTGAGGGTAGTCTCCAATGGTTACTACCAAAGTGACGGTGCCAAAGGGAAATACCCTCATTCCTCCAAAGCCAACTAGTGGGGCGTTAGTTGGAACTAGTCGCTCCCTATCAATCCCCATCTATTGGAAAGCGAGGTAGTAAAGGATGTTCGCCGAGCTGCCGTTATTGTCGAGGACTCGGTGCATGTTGTAGTCTCCTAACTGTATGGTAACGACGAGCACGTCAACATGGGGGTGGTGAAGACGTCATGCATCTTCTTTGAGAATCCAATGAAGGGATTGTCAATCCACGACATTTTGGGTACGGAAACCGTCAGTTGCAAATGTAGAACTATCTTGAGGTATGTCTTCCAGGCTTTTTTCGATGACCAACGGCCGTGGTGCCCCCTACAATCATCCTTATATCTCCTAGGGGTTGTCTAGGGCACTCGTTCTCCCGTCGGGGAGCTTGATCTTGCGGTGGGTCCGTTCTCTCCTTGCTAACGAACCTCTATAGCCTTCCTTATCTAATGAGAGCTTCTATTTGCTGCTTCAGGTCGTAGTAATCAGCTATGTCGTGACCATGATCTCGATGAAAGTGGCAATATTTGTCTCTTGGCCTCTTGTTGGGATCCCCCTTTAGCTTGCCAGGAAAAGTCAAGGCTCCTTCATCCTTGATCTGCATTAGTACCTGGTCGATAGGAGCGGTCAACGGGGTAAAGTTTGTGAATCTCCCCGAGGGTGGTCTGGTTTGTCGATCATCCGTCGTTCTTCAGTTTTGGACTTCTTTTGCCCCTATCCGATCACGCGTCTTCCTGTCTCTCCCTTTTTTTGGATTTATCTTCTCGAGCCAACAGCGCGTCTTCTGTATTCATATACTTGGTTGTCCTATAAAGCACATCTGACATGGTCTTTGGGTCATTCTTATATAGGAAAAATAAGAACTTACCCATCCGTAGCCCATTGGTGAACGCCGCTACGAGTATCTTGTCGTCTACTTCGTCGATCGAGAGAACCTCTTTGTTAAAGTGAGCTATGTAGGACCCCAGCGTCTCGTCTTCTCGCTGCTTGATGTTCATTAGGCATGCGGTGGATTTCTTATACCTATACCCTCCAATGAAGTGCGAGGGGAATTGGGCATTTAACTCCTTGAAGGTACCAATGGGATTGGGCGTCAGCCTACTGAACTAGATCCTTGCGGGCCCCTTCAACATTGTGGGGAAGGCTTTGCACATGATCACGTCTGGCACCCCTTGAAGGTTCATTAGGGTCTTGAAAGACTCCAAATGATCTAAGAGGTCCTTGGACCCATTATAGCTTTCTACTTGCGGCATGCAAAACTTCTGTGGGAGGGGGAACGAACTAACCGACGCTGTGAAGGGTGAGTCGGTTCACTGGACCAGATCATCAAGATCGTTGGACACCCATCCCTTGAGGGCATTCATCATGCAGTCCATTTATTCCTTCATCATCTGCAACTCAGCAACTATGTGAGGTGGGACAATATCGGCGACAGACGCCCAGTTCGTGTCTTGTTGCTCCGACCTGCTGAGGGCGTTGCTACCTTCCAGTCCCTCCGGGTTCCTTCTTTCTGCACTGGTTCCTTCTTGATCTTCTTCCTGGGTGTTAGCGCCCACGTTCCTTTGACACAATTATCTTCCAAGTCTTGGTTTTGTTTGGTGAGGCGTTCCACAGTGGCGGCTAGAGTTTGGACTTGCCTTTCGAGTGCCGTCGTGTGTGGTTCGTCTTCTTGAACGTTGTTAGTGGTCGTCATCTAGCGAGTGAGTACCATGCAACTCTTTGTCCGGGAAGCGATAGCACGACTTTATAAGTCGATGAGTGTTTCCTATAGATGGCGCCAACTGATGATGCCGAAAATCGTCAGTAAGCCACACGGTCCTCACGTGCTCCCGATGAAGAACCTGCACAACATGAAAGCTAAAGACCTTAAGAGGAGTACCGATGTGGTATTGGACAAATGCCCTCCGACGATCATGTTAGAGGAAATTTCTTATTCACAACTCTAAAGTACTAGAGCTGGGGTGAATTATGCGTACCTTGGTTTATGAGGGCTTTAGGGTATTTATAGTAGTGTAGGGCCGAAATATACACCTTGGCTAAGAAGTACTTTCCTTCTAGGAGAGTAACTCGCAGATTTTGTGTATCTTTTAGAACTCTCTTTCTTATAGGAATCTTCTTAATTAGGATTAAACGTGTGATGCAAGAATTCTTCTTACTCATGTATGCGTGGGAACCAAGCAACTGTTATGTTTAGGCTTGTCTGCCTTCTTCAGCCTTTATTCCCGTCAGCTCGCTGAGTCGTCAGCGTATGCCGTTGATCAACGTAAGGTCGCCAACTTACAACCTTCAGCTTCACGTCATCAGTTCTCCCCCTTCAGCCTAACGTCGTTAGCTCCCTCTCTTCAGCCTATCGAGAGCGTTACGAGTATTTTATAAAATCATCCTCATCAGGTATTATGAAAATGTTGTGTCATTTTGTTGTGCTTTTAGAATTTTTTTTTTTTTGGTTAGTCAGCATTGTTGAACCAAAATTCACTATTTTACCTCGGCTTGACCTTAAAAACCTTGAATCTCTCTATTTTTCGGTTTTTTTTTTTTTTTGTTTAGAATACTAAATATTTTAACACACATACACACAAGGGGAGAAGCAAAAATGTTTTAAAGAAACTAACAATAATGTATATCCAAAAGGGACAAACTGAATGGTCTTAGTTTTAAAACCTTGCTAATGATATATATGTTAGACTAAAGAGACATTGATAATAACTCTTTTCTAATGTTATATAAATTAAGAGATCATCATTGCATTAAAATTAGGCGAAAATACACTTTTGATCCCTACATTTTGGGTCGATTCTCATTTTGCTAAATTGATTTTGCTACTAATGTGTCCCTAAAAAAAGATAATCAATTCTGTTTTGATCTCTACCATTAACCCACTTATGAAAACCTCATATGTAGCAAACGGAGTCTTATGCTTGCTGACATAGCACTGACGTGATCATCAAAATATTATTAAAAATAATTATGTCATTTTTAAATGCCGCATTAGCATTTAAATTTTTTTAAAAAAAGCCACATCAAAAAATTTATATAAAAAATAAATTAAATTAAAAAAACCTTAGATCTAATTTAATTTAAAAAATTGTTACTTTTCATTATTATTTTTCACTAGTCGCTAATCCATGCTATGCACGGGAACTTACCTATCTATGAGGTAAACTAAAATAATTTTATAAAATCTTAAATTGATTAAGAAATTTCACCGTTGCATGATTTGCTATTGTATGACTTCAATTTGTGTTACAATTTAATGAAAAAGTCATTGCTTGAATATAATGACTTACAAAAAATTTGTCCAGTAATTTCAAATACTTCAAAAAAAATAACTTAAAAATTTAGATATTAAAACTTCTGAAAAACCAAGAAATATTAAAGAATTAGATAATTCACTGCTTAGAAATTATTGAAACAAAACAAAATATATGTGACTAAATAATAGAAAAATATAAAAGAAAGATGGGTTATAATAGAAATTTCAAAGAGATGGCTTATTGCAACAAATTTAACATTGCAATAACTAAAATATCAATTACTTTACAATTTATTACAGTGACAAACATGAAGCTGCAATGAATATATTATTACAATGACCTAATTGCAATTATTTTACAATCTATTGTAAAAAAAATGAAAAAAATTAACTATTACAATAAATATACCGTTGCAATAATTTGAACCCAAATTATTTTTGTCAATTCTTTACAATCTATTGTAATAAAATTCATAAAATAATAGCCTATTACTACAAGAGATGAAATAATAAATTTTGTATTGCAATAGCAAATGTTTTATTACATCAAAATTTTCATTAAAATATTTAAGGTTTATTGTAACAAAATTTTTTTTTATCACAAACTTATTACCTCAATTTTATTACAACACTTCACATAAACTATTGCAATGACTTCGATGTTATTGCAACAATTTTTTGTGTGTATATATATTGGTTTCAATTCAACATGTAATGATTTTTCACTCCATTAAGTATCTGAAAAGATAAAGAGGAAATGCCAGACAAATGTCGGCTCTTCTTGTTAGATACTTTTATCTTCAATCAGTGCAACATAAATGATCAATAGTGATTTGCACCAAAACAACCATTCAAGTGGGGCTATAGAGTGAATTGACTTCTTGTTGGACCACAATTTTTGGATTTTTTTTTCCTTAAATGAAATTTAAAACACTTTTATTCAATGGGGGTAACAAATCAAATCTTGTAAATTTAAAAGTTAAAAAAAAAAAATTATAAAAATGTGGTATTAAAAGAAGAAAAACTCTTGATTTTAAGAGCATGCAACAGAAGAACCTTCATCTTATATTAAACCACAAATATAATGTTGTTCCATTTAAATGGCTGAGATTTGATTTTTTTTTTTTTGTTAAAATATTAAGATTTTATTTGTTAATTATAAGTCTATAATATTTAGTTCATTATTTTAAGTCTTAAAAGCTTTTTGGAAAAGTATTACTTTTAAAAGCTTAGAAGCAGGGATTTATGGATGAATGGAAATTGGTAAGCATGTTAGTAAATAATTCTTTTTTTTTTTTGCCGGGGGGGGGGGGGGGGGGGGGGGGGAGGAGGAGGTAGGGTAAAAAATAGTTCTTTATTTACTTTTTTGGTTTTTATATATGAGAGAAAAATCAATTCATTGAATTAAAAATATACGTCTTTAGCAATACTACAACAATTTTGAATAGGAATCAAACCAAATATATATATATATATAAAATTAGCTTTTGAGCACGCACTCAGGTATGTGCTCAAAAGCTTTTCTATTTTTTTGAGAAAAAGTTTATAATTTGTATTCATTATAATTTGAGTTTACTATATTTTCTAATCATAAAAAAAACTTACGGGTGTGATGAGTATTATGCGTTTGCAGGCGAAATTATTTTTCATTACACTCCTAAGCTTTTTTTTAATTGAAAAATGCAATAATCCCAAATTATAATAGATAAAAATTATTAACTTTTTTTTTCAAAAAAAAATAGAAAAGTCTTTTCAGAGGCTAGTATATGATTTTTATTTTGAGAATTTAATTTATAAGTAAATAAAGCAATTTGAAAATTAACAAGAGAGTGATTCTATTTTTTAAGCAATATTTTTGAGGCTATATATATATATTCATGAGTGGTAATTCAATGTGCCAATTTTGCAAAATTTTCGAAGTCACTAATTGGACGATTCCTTTTGTAATGGATAACTTATGTTATTGCAACTTAGATTTTATATATCAAGATCAATTTTTACTATACATTAATCAAAAAATATTTAAAAATTCAAAAAACTTACAATTTACATATGCTTACATTACCCAAAATTCAAATCAATTCTATGATTTTTTTTATTTTAACACTCTAACTTCTGTTGTCAATTTGGAGGTTTGTCGTTAAGTGTCCAACAATGACATCATTTTTTAACTTTTAAAATTCAAAATTTCAACTAATGAATACTAATATTTTTATTCTAAAATTAAAAAATGTATAAAAAAAAAAAAAAAAGCGAAATCCCCATTTTAGTCCCTACATTTTCACGCGATTCCCACTTTAGTCCCTAACTTCTTTTTTCCACCGCTTTTAGTCCCTATTCTGAAAAACGCCTCTCATTTTAGCCCTTGACGTTACATCAGAGACGGAACTTGTTGAGCTGGCCAACGGATAAAATTGGAAATATTAAAATAATACTAACTATGGCCACGTGGCTTTCCACGTTAGCCTCTAAATTAAAAAAAAAAAAAAATTTATAAATTTTAACTGAATAAAAAAAATTAAAAGCAGAAATAAATACCAAAAAATTAAATTCAAGAACATCGAGAACAACAAAACACCAAGAACAACAACAGATTCAAGAACAACAAAAAATTTAAAACCAAAAAATTAAATTCAAGAACAACAACAGATTCAAACCCATATTTCGCGTGAAAATATAGGAACTCAAATAAGTTTTTCACCTAAAAAAAATTAGCTCATATTGTCTAAACTAAGTCTGAACTTTTATTGAATCTATTGGACGTTCTTATCTTGGATTTTGTTTTAAAGAATATTTGTAACAATCTTGAAAAACTTGACATCCCAATACAAAATTTCTATGCAAAAATTTTCATCAAAATATCAACTTCATAAATTCAACCAAAAACTTCTATCATTACAAAATTTCTCTTTACACTGATTTAATGCAACCAAATACACAAGAAAAAAAAAATACACTCAACCCAACCAACTGCATATATATCCTCTTTGAACCCAATCAAATCAAACCCACCTTAGACAAAATCCATTCAATTAAATACATAAATAATTTATTTTAACCTTCTTCATCCGTTCATCACTTTCCCTAGCATCTAAACAAAGCCAAAAACTCATAGCTAAAATGTTTAAAATCAACCCCCACTATTAGATTCAACAAACAACTCACAAGAAGGGAAGCAAAAAAAAAAAAATAAATAAAATAAAATAAAATCAAAAGTTGGTTTAGCGGTGGCAACTTCAGATGTTGGCAAGTTGGATCATAATGGGTTGAGAGCTGGATCATGTTACGTCGTGATTTGGATCCTAATGGTGATCTAAGCAATGACAACCCAAGTCACAAAATTCTAGATCTATACACCAACAACCCAATTATGGGCCGTTTTTCTTCATTTCCTAATATGTGAGAGAGAGAGAGAGAGAGAGAGAGAGAGATCATTATAAAAATGAAAATATGAAATGGAGAACAAGACCAATATGAAAACTAAATAAAATGTAAAATGAAAATTTTGAAACATAAATGGCCAAAACTAAAAAAAAAAATTAAAAAAAAAAATCTCAAACTATAAGAGACAAAAGTATACTTTGTTGTAACAAATAAACTTTCAAATAAATAAGTTAATGTTGATTGTAGTTGTTTTAGCCATATCACTTAATACAAGAGTGTCTTAACCATTAGGGGTCATGTGCCATCCACCGGCATCACCTGAAAATTTATGGAATTTTTCTTAGTACTTGCTTCATAAAAAAATTTTAGATGGTCATTAAAAAATTTAATTAAAAAAATAACTTGAACATATTGAGTTGTTGAACATAGAAGAAAAAAATATGCAACTATATATATATATAATTTTCTTCTATGATTTTTCATATTTTGAGATGGTTATATGATAATTCATTATTAGTTATCATTATTTATTGTTGATGTGGGTAGATGTGATCATTTTATTTTGTTAAATTTATATAAAATTTTTATTATTATACAATTTTCAAAATTTTCCTACAATAACAGTAAACTATTTACTGTTGTTATATGAAATATTTACTTTGACTTAGTTTAGGGTTTTTATTTTTTGTTGCACAAGAAGAATCTATTCATTGTAAAAGGAAAATTAGGTATTGCTTGTCAGATATATAATATTTATTCCTCCTAGAGAAATCATATGGGTAATGTTTTGATAAAGTAAAATTCCAAAAACTTGATAACGCTTGGTGTCACTGTAACAAATCCTCCAATAGTGATATCATAAATTTTTTTCTTGACCATTCCTTGAATGAAGAGCGGTTGAACTGCTGCTTACATTAACTTCAAGATTAATGCGCAAGTTTTGCCACAAACTCCTCTATGTTTTTATCAGAACTTCCACCTTTATCCACTGCTTCTTTAGCCAATTCTTTCCATCTTACTGAATTCATTTTCATCTGTTTCCCTCTTTCTCCCTCTATTACTTCCCTTATACATAGCTCTATTTCTTCTTTGGTAGCAATGCCTCTTTCATCCAATTTAATCCTAACCCCTACCTTCCACACATCCACAATGAACTTTGCATTAGTTGGTTGATCTGTCCATTGTGGCATTGCAACCATTGGCACTCCCAAGCTCAACGCCTCAAGGGTTGAGTTCCATCCACAATGAGTCATGAAGCACCCAACGGCCTTATGAGCCAATACGTCTAACTGAGGGCACCAACTCACAACTAGTCCCTTCTCCGATGTTTCCTCTAAAAAATTAGGAGGAAGTTTTTTCTGCTCAGTTTCTCTGACAACCCACAAGAAGTGGCAATTGCTATTTTTTAGGCCCCTTGTTAGCTCATCCATCTGCTCTTCTCCCAGGGATGCCAAGCTTCCAAATGATGTGTAAACAACCGATTGAGTTTCCTTTGTGTCTAGCCACTTCATGCAAGCATCCACATCAGGTTTGAATAGGTGAAGGCCATACTCTTTGTCATCCTCCAACCGCTTGTCTAAGTAGATTGATGGAATAGTTGGTCCAATTGTTTTAACACGCCATTGCTGGCTTGTCATCCAATTCACCACCTAATTAATGGAATTTTAAAACAAATATGTAACAAAATCAGAATATTAAATAATAAACCAATGTTCACTGATTAACAACAAAAGATGAATAGAATATCAAAAATAGGTTGAAATATAATTATCTCAAAGAAATAGAGGAAACGTACAGGTATGTGTTGTGTAAGCGCCTTAGTCAGCATAGCTACAAAACCGAAATACTTGTTTTTATAAAAAATTCTGATAAAATTTGCATACTTCAATAAGTTGCAGGCTCTGTAGTTGGTAATTAACTATATAACACAGGGCCTTATCCAACGCACCTTTGGTGGCAAATTGTAGTTTTGCCGTTAAGGCATTAACTCACTAGTCAAAGTTGAGAAGAGTGAAGACAACAAATAAAATAGCCTTTTTTTTAGAAGAAAAAAAATAACTTAAAAAAAAAAAAAAAAAAGGAATATACGTAATTTGACAAGATGCAAATATTTATCACAATGTATTAAATGAAATCCACTGCACTCTTTTTTTCCACAGAAATCCATTATTCTGTGTGATTGGAACTAGCTTATAAGCAAAATTTGTTTTTTTTAGTTTTTATGTATAATTTTTTTAAATTACAAATTTTCTTACTTTTCAAAATACACAAGTATACTTTAATTACCGAACGTTCAGCGAAAAGACTAATTAAGCTGTTACAAACCAATCAATATATGTACTTGTAATTATCACAATGAATTCTGTTGAACTACAAACAAACGCAAGTGCTTTGCAATGTGGGCCTACCAACCCATAAGGCTTAGCACAACCAAGTCTAATTAGGTCCAATACATGTCCAATTATATAATCAAAGCCCATCGATTATATTTACTTCGTGTATTTTTTGAGAATTGATACAATGAGATTCTGATAAACCAAGGTATGACGATGGATTTAATAATGAAGGTAATAGAAATTTTAGAACATGATTTTCCCTCTCCAATATGGGCATGTGCTAAATAAACCTGGGTATAAAAATGGATTTAATCATTTGCTGATGCAAGAAAAATGGTTGTCTTAAATTCACAGAACTTTTAATTCACACCGTTTACGTAATCAATTTATCTGGATCTCACTATAAACAGAAATGCAAAGCAAATGAATAATTTTGTCATATATTTTCACACACATTTTGTCATAACTCTCTTATGTAACAGAGCAGACTATAAATAGTAAAGAAAAATGGTAGATCCATATGACAATAATAGACAACCCATTACAATATGCCATATAAAACAATTATAATAAAATGTATGTGAAAAAGTGTGATACTAATTATTACAAGCAAATAGGCGAAAACATGATATAAATAGGTCTGTATAATTTTTTGGAAGAAGTATCTATATGATACTTTAAAAAAAAATGGAGTTTATAAAATGTGGAAGCATGATATATATATATATATATATGGATTAATTGCTTTGATTAATTTATAGAACAAATGATAAATATTATTTAATTTGGTATAAAAGTACTTATTAATACTTGAACTTTTTTTTGGAGAGAATTATTAACATACTTGAACTTGGTTACGAATATTTTGAACTATATTCAACTTAGGACCTGATCAAGCCAATTCATGATAAGTAAACAATAAGTTTTGAACATTCCTTTTTTAAAAATTATAATTGGAATGGTTTTGATATATTTTACAGGGTTTGGGAAAGCTTTTCCCGATATTACACAATTGACTGGTAGCTTAGCTAGCTATCACAAAATGATATTAACATAATAGACTAGATGTTTATCACTCACACACGGAAACAAAAAAAGAAGAAAGAAAGAAAGAAGAAGTGAGAGAATATACTAGTAGTCGTACAAAGATAACAATGCAAGTGATTCTGTGGTTGTAATTAATGGACCACTTCTCAAAGGTATATCAGAGTAGAAATCATCGGTACCATATTGTTTTGATAAGAATGCAAGAGAATTTGGGTCTCACATGGACTAGGATGTATATATTAGGATAAGCAATACATAAATAATATTTTCACAATATTTTTCACAATAAATTCTCTATAACAGATTATTATTGGTTTTTAATATAAATCTATCACAAAAATTGCTTTCTCGCCCACTTATAACAACAAGTAATAATTTGTTACTTAAAAATTGTTATAAATGTAACATTTCTCATATATTAAATGTATGAGATAATTAATTCGTTTTAAGTATGGCACACAACTAATCAACCACCCACATACGTATCTCTAAATATAGACTAAAAAAATTTCTCAAAAAAAAGAAAAGAAAATAATATAGACTAAATTACAATTTACACTCTTAAAATTTGGGATAATCTTAATTTCTTCCAAAATTGTTCTAAAATTTGAATGAACATTACATATCATTTGGTTTTATGCCTTTTATCCATGCATTGTGATGAGTTGTCCTTTAAATGCCACCTTAGCTCAAAACAATGTTGTATACTATTTTTTTTTTTTTTTTTTGATGAGATGTTGTATACTATTGATTAAAAAGCATAGAATTGAATGAAAAAATAATAACGTCATTTTGAGGTTAGCTTATACCTAATAGTCACCTCATCACAGCGAAATGATGGGAAGACTTTAAATTAAAATGAAAATGATCCAAATTTGAAACTTAGGAGAAAAATATCAAAATTAACTCAAACTTTAACAGTGTAAAAAAATAGTAACTTAGTTCTAAACATGCATGAAATGATAGCTTAACCTACCTCATTCTCCAACTCATTGAAAGTGTTGCACAAGAGCCAATTCGCTTCAAGGATATTCGAGAACTGATTCAATACGAGCTTTAGCAAAGCTGGGTACAAACCCTTATCACAAAGAAATGAAGGTAGATCATCGATCCCTAGTGATGGTATCGAGGGCAATGATATTGAAGCCCTTTCTTCTATGGGCATCCGAATTGCTCCATGACTCGCATGGTAATAGATGGCATTGATTACACAGGACTGAGTGAAAAATGGAGCACAATCAATGCCAAATTGCCTTGCAATATCTAAAACCCATGGCATAAAGGAGTCATACACTACCATCTTTGGAGGATATTCGGAGCTATTATGTTTCTCAATAAGCTTTGCCAAGCTTTGTGAGACATGTAGCTTGTAACGCTCGAGAGCTGCATCCAAACTTTCTGAATCTTTGCCATTCTCAGATCCATCAGAGATGATCTCAACACTGATAGAATCGCTAGGAAGGGCTTGCATGGTTTTGCCAATAGAGGTGGTAGTGACAAATGTTACTCTAACACCCTTTGAGACTAAGCGCTTTGAGAATTGGAGCAACGGGTTTATGTGACCTTGTAAAGGGTAAGCAAGTAATAGGATATGAGTTGTTCTCTCCATTTTTCTTTTCCAGTGCTATATGACTCTCTCTATTGAAGTTTGAGGGTGAAAAATTCATGGACTAAAATTACAGGAGGTAGTGATGTATATATTGATTTCAATTTCAACGTGATAAAGATTTTCCAAGCCATTAAACTCTAAATAAGACAAAAGAGAAAACGACAGATGTCGGCTCTTTTTGCTAGACGTTATATCAATAGTAATTAATTTGAAAGCATGCAAAGAACAATTCAAGGAAGACTGTAAACTTCTTGTTGGACCACATTTTTTGCGTTTTTTTTTTTTTAAATCGAAAATGAAATTTATTTGATAGGGTAACAAATCAAATCTTGTAAATTTGGAAGTATCGATCGAAAATGATTGTTAGGATATTTTTATTAAATGCTAATTTAATTTGTTACTTTTGAGAAGGAAATTCTGATTTAAGTGATTTAATACAAATCGGATTTCTTTGTCTGTCCTATTGAGAGCTGGCCAAATTAATGCAAATTGTTATGATTGGTGGCTTAAATAAGTTTACTTGGGACATGTACTTCGTGAGAGTGTACTTCTTGGCTATCTACTTTGAGTTGTGCTTCGTGTTACGTGTAAGACATGTAAAGCAACCCTGGCCGACCTATATTTTATGCTAATATGTGGCTATTGTTAGAGTGTATTTTGAGCTGCAATATTTGAATAGGGTTTTCTCTATTCTTTGTTATTTTGGTAGAGTTATAAGCTATGACCAATTTTTCCCAAAAAAAAAAAAAAAAAGCTATGACTTTATTATAATCACTAGTATTCACGGCTTAATGAATATTCATATGTAAAATAAAAAAATAAAAAAATTATTATATAAGTAGTAATAATAAATTATAAAATTAGTAAATAATTTAATAAAAAAATTATTTTAAGATCTAATTTTTTAGAGTGTAGACTTTATAAGAGTTTATCTACTTTTATATTTTAAAATTCTCTTTGTGCTTTATGTTAATTTCTTAATATGAGATATGGAATGAGTTTGATCATTTCTATTTGTGTTATATTTAATTTATGCCCTAGTTAGCACAAACAATAATAAACAAAATAGTTCCTCAATACTAATTTTTTTCCTAGTGATAGTCTAATTGAAAAAAATAAACACACTTACAAATTAAATACAATAACTAAAACCAAAAATAAAAAATACACAAAAAACTATTCCAAAATTGAGAATAAAAAATAATAATAATAACTTACATAAGAGAACCAAGAATTTAAATGAGTGTCTATTATTTTGCTTCTTTATAGTAAACTTTATTTAACATAATATCCTGCATGTAAATTCAGAAGTAGCTAACAATAAGTAAGATGAATTTATTAAATTAAAATATAATATTTAGTTGCACAAAAAAAAATACAACAACCTTAGATATATTCTGTGGGATGTAATTATAGGGATGAATTAATAGTTAATAGAGATTATATTGAAAAACCATAGCTAAATAAATATAAGTTTTAAAAATTTTAATAATAGACTTTTAATTGGAGTAGAATTTAACTTTTTGTTTTTGTTAAGGTTTTATTTGTTAATTTTAAAACTATATTATTTGGTTTATTACTTTTAAAAGTTTAGTTTTTATTTTCTTTTTAGTCCTAATAATTTGCTACTGTAGAAACTATATAGTTTAAATTGTTACGCCCCTAAATTATAGGGTATAAAATACAATTTTTTTTCCATCCTAAAGATAGGGTGGTAAATGCCAATAGAAACCACTAGAAGTAGGGAATTGAGAGGAGGAAAAATACATGGACGCAAATATGTAAGCGCATTAGTTAAAGGGAAATTTTGTGGAAAAAAAAGTAAAGTACAAAGATGTTTTTTTTTTTTCCCCCTTTTTCTTGACACAGTTTGAATAGCCACAGTTTTCAAAGAAAAGTGGCGCATCTTCTAAACTAATTTGAATATTTATATAATTTTTTAATGGCATAATCATATAATGTGAAGACATAAATTATTAGAGATCTCCTCATACCCAAATCACGAGCATATTCCAAATGTACAAATTGAACAACGTTACTACTATTAGTAGAAGCTTTACTATATATTACAATAATTGTCAAATATTGAAGAACCCATTCCACAGCTTGTCAATTTTCTTTACCAATATTAGCCATTTATTTGCATTACCACACTAATATATGTGAAAATATATACATGGATGGGTGCAAATAATAGCATACATCATGCTACCAATAGCTCTATCATAAGGAATATGAGATAACATAATTTTTTTTGTACCTATTTGTTAGATATGTAATAACCAACTAATAGTGAATTTTAGAAATAGAAAAAACTATCACACATAAAACACAAATATTTACTTAGTTTTACTTTAATCCTACGTCCACCGCCAGCGTTTAAAAGAAAGTTTTAATACGAAAATAGTGAGATTAAGAAGGTAGCACAAAAATGTTCTCATAAAACTCAAATCTCAAGGGCCCGTTTAATACACGTGTTTAAAAACTAAAAATTGTTATTTAAAAACATTAGTGAAAATACGTGTAGGTAAAAAAAAGTGTAAAAATACATGAAATGTTGTTTAATAACTGAAAATAGTTGTTTAAAAACACAAATCAAACACCCCAAATACACCTAAAAGGTTCTCTTTCACAAATATAAATTGCCGTGGGTTGAATTCTCTTTTACTTTTCAATATTGCTACATAGGTATTCAATTTAGCTTTGCCACATATCACCTCAATAGAGTCGGCTGGTTGTGTGTGGCATTGGCATGTCGATTAGATGTGTGCTTTGACTTATGATATTGATATGAAAAGCATAAAATCCTTAAATCATTGAATAATTTGTGGTGTTAGAACCACTCAATTAACATTGGCAATTTGCATGTTGATTAGATGTTACTAGGGCATATTGCTAGTCAAAATATCTATCAGAAAAGAGACAGAAAAGTTGTATAAGATAACTATGTTTTATCATGTCTGTACTTCTTGTGAAGTTGTTACAAAGTGAAAAATAATTAAAATAAGTTCTTTGAACCGAGCAAAGCTTCTACAATAGTTTGTTGAGCATCCTATCCTAGCTAATTACAATGTTGTTCTTGGACAGTTGAGCGATATAGCTGAATCTCTTGCCAAGAGGATGACTAAGGCCTTGTTTGGATGTAAGAGACCTCCTTACTCATCACTCATAACTCATCACTTATCACTTAAAATTTACCAGCTTCTTTCGGGGCATGTTTGGCACTTGTTTCTTCCTTCTTATAACTCAAAACTTTACCTTTTTATGGGATCCACTGACTGAGCACCATGTCTGCTCACAGTTAGCTTACTCGTGTATATATTCACCCCAAACCCAATTTCACCTCATTTATTCCCTTCTGCCCACATCTTCTCCCAAAACCCACACCAAACCCAGCCTTCCTCCATCGTCCTTGCCTGAGGCACCGATCTCCACCTTCACCTAGCAGGCATACCTCGTGCCCATCATGACCCAACTTGCAAGATCTCCTTTAACATGCAGCAACGGCGCTGATCAAAACAACAAGAAAGGAGCACCAACTTGGCACTGATCTCATTCATACCTTTATCACATTTTAAAGGTATGAATGTTTCTTCTTCTTTTTTAAAAAATTAAGGCAAAAAACCTGATACTCCAACTTGGGTATGTCATGTATAGATCACATATTTGTTGTACTTCTTTATGTTTCTCCATTGTTTACAAAAATGAGAAATGGATAAAGTTATGAATTGGGTTTTTTTTTTTTTTTGTTCTAGATGTGGTGTTGGTAACAAATATGACGTATTTGGTTGCAATTTTAAATTCGAGCTGAGTCTCGTACTTGATGTAAGCCAGGTAGTCCTATTTGGTTATGAATGGAGGAAAATGGAAATGAAGGAACATGGAAAAAATGAAAAATATGAAAATAAAACCCAGCATCTGAATTTGGGTCTCACCGGAAAGCGAAATCAGTGAACGGAGCTGACCTACTGGAGCTCAGCATTGGGCTGATCGGCATTTTCTGGAGTTGACTTGCTTTGCGGTGCTGTGGGTTTGGGAGAAGGAAATGAGAAAGTGAGATGAACTTTGCAAAGCATGGGTAGTTGTGAAAGTCATGACATAATACTACTTGTTGGAGCATCTGTTGCTGCAGTGATGGAACAACACTCTGCTCCGTGGGACCCAATTGTGCTGTAGATTATGGAAAATGCCACTAAGTGAACAAACCCATAACTTGAAAACAAGCTTGGGTTGTTTCTGAAATTGATAACTCACATCTCCTAAAACTCAGTTTTGTTAACTGAGTTGACTGACCCAATCCCAACCAAACAATGTTTGTATATGTGGGGCCCACAATTTTTGGGTTATGAGTTAACAAAACTGAGTTTTGCAAAATCCAAACAAGGCCTAATAATCTTGAGTTCTTAACCAGTATACTGTAATATGAAGAGGTTGGGATTGATTGGGCAGAAAAATAAAGAAGGAAAAGAAAACATCGAACTGAAAAGATTCTCCACTGAAAATCTTTTCTTTCCTATAAAAGTGTGTAGTAACACAATAAAGGCAAAAAAAAAACCAACATTTTTTAACAAGTGATTTTGTTTTTAAAAGTTATATACTCAACATTCAAAAAACACTTTCAAATGGTAACTTCTCTCTGTTCTCCCAATCACCCCTCCCCCATCTCCCCCCCCCCCCCCTCCTTTCTTTGTAGTAGCCGTTGACCGACAAGTGATAATTGACTTTCTCCCAAATGATTTTTTTTTAATTTAAAAAAAAAAAAAACTAGTTGCTTTCCCACTTGTATTTTCACATAGATTTCAGTCTAGGGGTTTACTTATTCATTTGAGGCTCCCAAATGGCCAAGAAATTGAAATAATTCCTCATTTGGGTCATTTTTATAAGGTAGTTTTTGTTTATATATAATATTAAATACTAGTTGGTTCTAGCTTAGCTCAATTAGTAGAGTATTTTGTCATCAAATCAAATATTTGTGATTCAAACCTTGCATACACTAAAAATGGTTTGGTGTTTTAGTCTAACCCCTGTGATGGACCATATAATTAGCAAATGCTAAATGTCTCTACTTTATTCAATGCTATAATGTTAAATAATTTGAGGCATCTATTACCTCTAGCTTTTTCTTTTTCTTTTTTAAAGTATTTACTCCATCTTTAGTTGGCATAGAAGTCTAAATTCCAAAAATCACCCTCTAAATTTCACTACCTTTCATTTTAGTCCTTTAAGTTTCAAAACACCTTAATTTAGACTTTTGTTATCTTGTCATCCACTCATGCCGTTAAATTACCAACACTACATTGTTTTGCCCTTAATTAAAATTTAAAATTTTATTATTTATTTCGTAAAAAACTTAAATAAAAAAAATCCAGAAATTAAAAGCAAAAACCTATTTGGTAAACCCACCCTCCCCATAAAATAAATAAATAAAAAAAATAACTTACCCCCAAAATCAAACCCTTACTCGAAAATTGAGAGAAGAAGAGCGAGAAGTAGACCGAGATTGAGAGGGAGAAGGAGATTGAGATTGAGATTGAGATTGAGTTATGTAACTCCTCCATATACAACAGCTACCATAGGATCCTTGGTGAAGTTCCCACTCACGAAAGTGTCTAGAAACTTGCCTGTGATGAAGAGTCTGGCAATCTCATAGTGCTTAATGGGTTCTAAGTTCTAACTGGCAAAAGATTAGGAATGGGAGTAGGATTTTTTTTTTTTTTTTTTTTTTACGCGGGGGGTGGGGGTGGGTGGGTGGGTTAGGTTTTTGTTTTTAATTTTTGGATTTCTTTTTAATAAATGTTTTTTAGGAAATAAATTGTAAAATAAAAATTGAATTTTTTTAAGGACAAAACAACGTAGTTTTGGTAATTTAATGACAAAAGTGGACGGCAAGATAATGGAAGTCTAAATTCGAGTGTTTTGAAACTTAAATGAATTACATGACAGATGAAAAATTTAGAGAACTGAATTGAAAAGTAGTGAAACTTAAAAAATAAGTTTTGAAATTTAGCCAAATATATATATAAAGGGGTTTCCATATAAAAGATGCAATCTCAACTGTTATATCTAATTATTTTTTAATAAGTATCTCAGAAGTTAAGAGGTCTCATGTTCTTATTAATTGACTTAAGCTTAGTCAAGTGACTTACATAAGACTCTTATAGAGATAAGGCTGAGGAGGACTTGTCCTTATTTTTTTTTTCCACTTATGTAATGTTGATGGCATCCTTTTTCTTTGCCTTATTATTTTACACCAATGTCATTATTGAATATTTCGGTATATGATATATACATGTCAAGAGTCGAAGTGGTTAACCCTCTCAAACAACAACTTGAGCAGCTGCAAGCCTAGCAATAGGAACCATTGTTAAATTTTAAATCAGGATTTTGTTCCAAATTCCAATCACAAAAGTAGCATAGGAAATTTCAAAGTGCCAAGACAGACCAATTTTCATTTGGGGCTGTCATTAACTGTCCAACAACAACATTTTTTTTTTCGAATTTTCATTTTTGTAAATAAAAAAATTAAAATTATTCACAAATATATTTTTGTATTGATGACTAAGTAAGTACAATTCTTTATATTTATATTGCAATACAAACGATTCAATCTCCATGCTCAAATATTTGGTTCAAGAATTGTGCCAATGAAATCTTGATTCCAAACAAAAAAATGTTCTCCACTTTGAATGGAAAGCAAACTGAAAGAGTTAGCTAAAATCTTCTTCTTTTTTCTTGATCATTATTCAAACTAGTTTGTAACCTCATGTGTATGCATGGATACACATAAAGATATACAATAAGATACATAATATAGTTCCTATATATATAACAAAAATACTAATGATAGTTATTTTTATATTTGGTTAACTCTTTAAAATTTTTTGTAAGGATATTATCAGATATAAGATGTAAGTTATCATTTTTTTTTAATTATTATGAAATACTTTTTTTTACGGCTCTTTTATTCTGAATTTTTTGATTTTTGTACTTAATAACTCATTTGGATAGATATTTATGATGTGGTCCCACATTTTATTCTAAAATTAAGAAATAAAACTCTTTAAGAATAAATAATTTAAGACACATAACGTAAAATTGAAACTCTTATTTGGAATTTCAATTTGAGTTTCTCTTAGCTTTACCTATTATTATTATTATCATTATTATTATTATTATATAGATGAATCGAAGAGTTATTGCTTACATTAACCTCAAGAGCATACAAGTTTTGCCACAAACTTCTCTATATTTTTATCAGAAGTTCCACCCTCATCCACTGCCTCTCTAGCCAATTCTTTCCATTTTACTGAATTCTTTTTCATCTCTTTCCCTCTTTCTCATTCTATTAGTTCCTTTATACACAACTCTATTTCTTCTTTGGTAGCAATGCCTCTTTCATCCAATTTAACTCTAACCCCTACCTTCCACACATCCACAATGAACTTTGCATTGGTTGTTTGATCCATCCATTGTGGCATTGCAACCAATGGCACCCCTAAGCTCAATGCCTCAAGAGTCAAGTTTCATCCACAATGAGTCATGAAGCACCCAATGGCCTTATGAGCCAATACTTCTAACCGAGGGCACCAGCTCACAACCAGTCCCTTCTCTACTGTTTCTTGTAAAAAATTAGTTGGCAATTTTTTTTGTTCAGTTTCCCTAACAACCCACAAGAAGTAGCAATTGCTCCTCTTTTGGCCCCATGTTAGCTCATACATCTACTCTTCTCCCAAGAATGCCAAGCTTCCAAATGATGTGTAAACAACTGAGTGAGTGTTCTTTGTGTCTAACCACTTTATGCAAGCATCCACATCAGGCTTGAATAGGTGAAGGCCGTACTCTTTGTCATCCTCCAGTTGCTTGTCTAAGTACATCGATGGAATAGCTGGTCCAATTATTTTAACAGGCCATTGCTGGCTTACCATCCAATTTACAACCTAATGAAATTTTAAAACATATGAACATAATAATAATTATTATAAAAGAAAACAATGTTCAATGATCGAAAAATATATACGTTTGAAACATATGTAACATAATAATAATTATTATAACAAAAAAAAATCAATGATTGAAAAAAGATCTTTTAAAACAAAAGGTACATCAATAACAACAACAACAAAAAACCTTTTAGATAAAATAGAGGAAACATGTTGGGCTTTGGTTATTTACTTGGAGACATGTTAATTATAGGGATGGCAATTTAGATCCGCCCCGCGGATACTCGGCTCGGCCCGACTCTAATGGGCCGAATTTTACCCAGCCCGATAAAGAATAGAGTCGGGTATGGGTTTTTTTTAAAAAAAAAACCCGAAGCGGGTTTGGGTTGGGTTCGGATTTTATAAAAAAAAATCCGAAACCCGCCCAGGATAAAAACCCGGTTATATTAAATTACTAAACCCCCTCCTATATATATACATGTATATCATTGAGCATTTGAGATTTGTAACCCTAACTCCCTAAATGGCTTGAATGGGCTTGAATTTATGAAAAAAATTTAATGGGCTTCAAAAAAAAATTTGTTGGGCTAGATTTGGGCCCAAGAAGATAAACGGGGCCACGGGAAAAAAACCCGATTAATAATCGGACTGGGTCCGGGTTCCAGGTCTTGGCCCGCGGGTCGGACCCAGGTATGCAAAAACCCGGCCCGAACCCGACCCGTTGCCATTCCTAGTTAATTGTTAGGTCTTATATGAAGTTGGTTGTGCTGAGAATTTTAGGGTTAGTAGGCCCTCTACAGGTGCTCATTGTAAAACACTAGTGCATGTATGTAACACAATAGAGTTATTTGTAGTGAGTGATATATATTGTTTTAGGAAAAATGCACACACCCTTGAACTTTAAGGCATTGGCCATTACACTTTCTGTACTTTTATTTTGGCCCGTTCACCCACTAAACTTCACACATGTACCAAATCACAACATCTATTATTTTGTTGTTAAATGCTAGCGGAATATATGAATTAAGTGTTGATTATATTATAGATTAAGTATAAAGTTGATTCAATTAATGTTAAAGTGCTAATACTTATAAATACTTCGAACTTAGTTGAACCATACCCAACTTGACCTGTTCGAGACAATCCATGGGTAGTAAACAACAACTTTTGAACTCTTATTTTCAAAAAACAAATGGTATTATTTTAATATGAAATTCCTAGAGTTTAATATGATTTGGGATTGATTTGGGATATAAAATAGAGTACACATCTCTTGCTCGTCAATGAAATAGGCATAGTTATATTTGGTTAATTGTTTTCCATTGCTTAATCTGATGTCTTTGGAATGAGAAAAATAGTAGATGTTTTTAAGATAATGAGAAATCTATACCAGACTTCAAGTTATTTTTCTTTCAAACTTTACTAGATTGGTTGGCTACTATGCGAAACCAATCATTCTTTCTTTTCTAGAATTCCTTGATTAATCTTGTAATTTTTGTGCTTGAATTGCTAACCCATTTTACACTCCCTATGTACTAAGGTGTTCCATTTTTTATATCAATAAAACTAATTACTTGTCCAAAAAAAAGTTTACATATTCTCATTTTGACTTGTAGCTATTACTATAGCTATATTCTTTCAATAGACTAGTTGTACAAAGAAAACAATGCATCTAGTCCACCCCCCCCCCCCCCAAAAAAAAAAAAAACAACTATGCAAATGGTAGTAAATATGGCTTTTGAGTAGAGTTGTGATGTGCCTTTGTGTTAGCACCCCTTTCACTCTCCCTTGTGTGTATGTGTGTGTGTGTGTGTGTGTTTGTTTCTCAAAAAAAAAAAAAAAAACTTCTCTAAGGTATATAGTTAGGTGAAAATTAGTATTATTTTGTTTCCATCTAAGAATTTGGTTCATATTTGTTCAAAAAAAAAAATAATAATATTGGTTCACATTGCTTTGAACGCAGATAAGTTAGAGATTCATATATCACATATACCAAATATACGTATCATTTTCTCTTCTTCTTTTTTCATGTGAACCCCACAGTCATGTGGAATTCAAATGCTGTGTGAGGTGGATGAAATGTATGAGATAATCATTATTGTCACACACAAGAAACATGACATAAATGGACTGCTTAATTACCTACCTTATATTCCAAGTTATCGAAAGTGCTGCACAAGATCCACTTTGCTTCCCGGAAATTTGAGAATTGATTCAATACGAAGTTTAGCAAAGCTAGGTACAAGCCCTTATCACTTAGAAAGGAAGGCAGATCATTGATCCCTAGTGATGGCATCGAGGGCAACGAAATTGAAGATCCTTCTTCTAAGGGCATCTGAATTGTTCCTTGACGTGCATGATAATAGATGGTCTAAACCACACAAGATTGAGTGAAAAATGCAGCCAGTGGCAGCTCCACTTGTATGTGAGGGTGGTCACAAGTAGACATAGCAAAACAGGTGGGTCGGATTAATTGGGTTTTCAGGTCATGGGTCAAAACGGGTCATTTTTAAACAGGTCAATAAGGTCGCTGGTTGGGTTGACTCATATTTTCCAAACAAGATTTTTTTTCAATTAAAAAAACAAATCAATGACATTGGCAACCTGTTTAGAGAGCATGAATAAAATCAATTAAGGAAATAAATTGCATTAAATACCACTTGTTAATATCATTTCAATTATGACAGTTTTGAGCATGACAAAAATTATTTATAGTCATAAATTCATGATGGAAAAAGTTTTCAATATTGTTAGAGAAACTAAAACTGAAAAAGTGTTAAGTGTTAAATGTCAAATGTGTGAAAGTGTGAAAGAAAGGGCAGAGGCGTAAGAGATAAGAGTAGAGGAACCATGTTTCACGTTTGAGATTATGTCTTTGGCTTTGGAGTACAGCTAGTCAACTAGTCAAATTAAATGAGATTTTCTTTTAAAGGTTTTCTTGTGTTGTCTTGTCTCATTCTCTCATGTCTGTGAAGTTTTATTGGTTGTGAAGCTCAAATAGTCAAACTGAATGTGAAGCTATTGTCTTATCTTGTCTATTGTCTATATCTATAATTTATTGGCTATTAGTTCTGGTGTTTTGTGTTTTATGCACTTAGTATTAGGACGTAGTCTAAAAAATATTTTAGTGATTTTTTTTAACGAGTTAGGTCATGGGTTATCCAGATCGGGTTGGGTTGACCTGCAAAAAAAATCAAGTCGGGTCATGGGTCAACCCGTTTTTCATGCCAAAAAAACTAGGTTCAGATCAAGTATTTTTTAGGTCGGGTCAGGTTATAAAATTTTGACCTGTTTTGTCATGTCTAGTCACAGGACTACCCTCACTTGCCAAATTTTTTTTTTTTTTATACTTAGCAAATATATATATATATATATATATATATATATATATATATAATTAGTTTAAATTAATCTATTCAATGACCACCCTAACTTGAAAAAAAAGTATATATATACTATATTAACTTATTTTGACGGTCCTAATAAAAATGTTAAACAACATGACTTATGAATCACAAGAATTTGAATTCAATACAAATAATAGTAATGGTACGTCCACAATATTTTCACAATAAATCTTATGTAATAAGCTATTATTAATTCTAATTTTGGCTTAATATTGACATGTTTTACCCATCAATGACAACTTGTTGCATAAGATTTGTTATGAAACTGTTATGGTCACTTTGCTATTCTCATATCACCACTTTCAATTTCCACTTTATCTCTTATTAGTCTTTTTTTTTTCTCTCTCTCTCTCTCTCTTTGCTAGTACAAAAAATTGTAATATTTTATGTATTTGCATTTTTTTTTTTTGTGACATTGATATATTCAAGTTTTAATCTTTATTAAATTTTGTATAATTTAAGTTTCTTACTCATCATCTTAAAAAAAATTCCTAGAGCTACCTGAATGCACCTCCGTCAAGTCCAAGTTGCCGAGCTATGCTCAAACTCAAAGCCCATGGCAAAACTGAATCATACACAAGAATCTTTGGAGGGTATTAGGAGGTATTATGTATCTCAATAAGCTTTGCTAAGCTTTGTGAGACATTTAGCTTGAAATGCTCGAGATATGCTTCTATGCCTTCCGAATTTTCGGGTTTCTCAGAGCCATCAGAGATTATCTCAACAATGATAGAATGGTTGGCATGGACTCGTATGGATTTGCTACTAGAGGTGGTAATGACAAATGTTACTCTTAACACCCTTTGAGGCTAAGCGTTTTAAGAATTGGAGCATTGGGTTTATGTGACTTATTTCAGAGTAAGGAAATACTAGGACATGAGTTTCTCCCTCCATTTTCTTTCAAAGCTTTCTCTCTATGGAAGTTGGAGGGTGAATAATTCATGAACTAAAATTACAGGGGATATGAATTCATATATTGATTTCAATTTCAAGTAGAAAAGATTTTCCACGACTGTCAGTTTCCTAAGAGAAAGTGGTAATGATAAATGTGGGCAACTAATTTTGATAGTAGTGCTTATTTTTACTACGGGTGTGAAGGGAAAGGGTCAAAGGACGCATGAATCCTACAATACAAGTGTTAGGCATAGATGTATGTGGTATAATAAGAGGGTGGTGCTGGTTGTATGTTGTATAATAAGAGGGTGCTGGTGCTGTGATGCAGTGCAGGCTGTGATGCAGAGCTGTGATGCAGCAGTGACTAGTGGGCTATGATAGTGTGCTAGTTGTATGCGTGCCTTAGTGTCCATATGTGAGGTACATTAGAGTTGGTTGGTAACTGTGTAAGTCAGTTAGAGTTAGTTAGGAATTGATGGTCATTAACAGTTATTTTGGTGTTGTATAAAAGACTAATGAGTTGTACAGTGGGTAATCAAGCAAAGTGTATTTTTTTCATTGCAATCTTTTCTTTTCTTTTCTTTATTCTTTCCTTCCTTTCTATTCTGGAGTTATTCTTAGATACTCTCGGAGTACAAAAAATGGGGTTCGCTCATTAAATTTATGTTGGGATCCATCATAAATGTGAAAGGAAGGAGCACCATTTTACTATACTCCAGACTATCTAACCTCGAACTCAGCTACACAATAAATCCTCAATTCCAATCCTAACAATCGGTGTCAGAGGATCGTTCTTGCCATGATTGAGACACAAGCTGCTGCCATGAATATGGTGAATGAAGCCATTGCTTCTCAAAACACCCCCCCTCTACATCACAGCCTGCACTACATCACAGCACCAGCACCAACACCCTCTTATTATACAACATACAACCAGCAACCCCCCTCTTATTATACCACATACAACTATGCCTAACATCAAGTGGGGTTACAGAGTATTTGGACCATACTTTTGGCTTTTTAGTAAAAATGCTAAGAATCCAACTTTTTTTATTTAAAATAATAGTTTGACTTGATGCGTTTTTTTTTTTTTGTAGTGATATGTTGTGATTAAAGCAACATTCCTTTAATTAGTTATTATACATCAATCACAATATGTCAGTTGTGGGGAGTGAAAAGACCCCGTGGGTATATGGGCCTTTGGGCCATGCTAAGGAAGGCCGACCTGCTCCTGGTTAAAGGTCTGTTAGTACTACGGGCCGATCCATACGCCGAGGATCCGAGGGTTCATCCGAGGGGTGCTTTTATCCTCGGACGGATATGGATGAGCTCGGGACTTCATTATAAAGGTTAAGGGGCGATGCGATGAAGACCAATGGTAAAAAGGGGTGAACACCAAAATGTCCTAGAAGCACCGGTACTTGAGAAATATCAAAAATAAAGGCTGTCATCTCCGCATTAAAGACTCTGCACCTACCTACCTGGCCGCATTAATGAGGAAGTGACCCCTAAACAGTGGAATGGAGACTTCTGGTCACTATTTGGAGGAACTAAGGAAAGAAATATCTAGGGGGAAGGAGGTGAGAACAACACGTGGACAAAGTATCAGAAAGAGAAGTATTTAAGGGAGAACTTATAACAATAATGGAAAGGATCTTCTTTTTTTGGAAGAAGAAAAGAAAAGGGACATAAGAGAAAGAGAGTTCTCGGCCTATGTCCGAGGAGGATTATTTGTAACATTTGTTTGTTATTTATGAATATTTGTAATTTTTAGCTTGTCATCAAACCCTCAATACTTCTAACCTGAGTTTTAAGCCCACACTCTACAAATTCATATTGTTTAAGGCTCATTGGGCCTGAGCCCGTAACTATTTTTGGGGTCCAAGTGCAATTGTGCACTTACATCAGTAATTATCCAAAAAAATCATAAAAAGTATTAGTAATAATTTGAACAATTTTTAATATCTCTTTGTAATAATTTGAACAATTTTCAAAATATTATGTTATAAACTTTTTTATACTCTAAAGATAGCCGACAATTACCAATAACTTAAACCACTAGAAGTAGGGAATTGAAGCAAATGAAGAAGCATAATAGATGGAAATATTTAAGCATGTTAGTTAAAGGGAATTTTTTTTTATAAAAAAAAGTTAACAAAGATCAATTTTTGGTATTCAAACATGACTTCTGTATTTGAATTATTAAAATAAAAATTTTTAAATTTTATTTTAAAGAATAAAAATTATATAAAAGTACGTGAACCATCTCTTTCTCTTTATAAAAAGATCTTAGGGTTTTGTATATAATAAATTTGGTGACATTTTTCATAAATTTTTCCATAAATATTGACATAAAATATTGTTATGAGTAATGCAGAATAAAAGTTCTATAAGTAATTGGCTTACAAAAAAATAATGTTACTCGTTACTTGATATCTTATGAAGTTGTGAAAAAATATTGTTTCTTAATACCCATTTGGGTACTGATGAAAAGCCAGCTTATTACATTTGCGTTTCCTTTTTTTTTGAGCCACGCGTTTATGTGGTTGTTGGCTTTTCTAGTGAGTTCGGTGTATTGTTCACAGAACCTACAAACTTCTTTTTTCAACAAAATTTTCATTAAAAATGAATGTCACGACACTATTTACACATTTAAAAATTATTTTACTACAATATTTTCAATTTTCAGCAAAATAAGCAGTATTCAAACATATTCTTAACATTGTATATCACAATTTCTAATCTAATCTCTTGTGCCTCCATTTTCTTTCCATGCTTTCTCTGTGTGGAAGTAGGAGGGTGAATAATTCATGAACTAAAATTACAGGGAGCTTTTACTGATTTTATTCAATTCAACGTGATAAAGATTTTCCACACTAGTCAGTTCCTTAAAAGTAAAGACAACTGTAGGCTCTATTATTTAGAAGTTCATATCTTTAGTACGATTGATCTCTTTGAAGATAAATGATTGATGGTGATTTGAAGGAGAAGGATGCATGAACACAACATTCAGACTTGTAGACTTGTAGTTGGACTTTGACCATACCTTCTTTTCTTTCTTTCTTTTTCTTTTTCTTTTTTCACTTTTTTACAAAGTTGGCAAATTTAATTCTTATCCAATATTGACCTCAAACACAATGTTGTTCCACTTATATAAATGTTTAACTTTTATTTAATATTTTTAAAAATCAAGGTCTGATAAAATATTTAAAAACTATATGGTTTAATTTAATTTGTCACTTTTTAAAACCTTAGGACTAAAGTTATTACTTTTGAAAGTATACGACTTAATTTGTTACTTAAAATGTAATTTTAAGCTTCTTTTTTCCCACCACCCCAAAGACAGGCAAGTAATAATTCCGATAGAAACCACTACAAGTAGGTAATTGAAGTCAATGTAGAACCATAATGACTCAATCAAGAATTTAAATTAGAGTCTAATTGTATCATAATTTTGTGCCAAGTGTCCTAATTTTCCTTCTAATTTGATGCCATGTATCTTTATACTCTAAATGCACTTCAATTTGTGGCAACACCCCCATGGAGTTACCCAAATAGTGCGCTCATTGGTTTGAAGCCTAATGCAAACTCAAAGTTCCTAGATTCAATCCACCATCACTGTATGTCAATGAAATTTTTGTGGTGTCTCATAGGTATGGAGTAGAATAGTTTGATTAAAGAATAAGACATCACCTCCTTATCTAAAAATAATAATGATAAAATAAAATTTCCAAGAGTCATTTTATCATTAGTTTTGTGTAAAATTTATTTACATGTAAATTCATGAATCTAAACATTTTTTTTTTTATAGAATTCGTGAATCCATACTGAATTAAAAAAAAACAACTAATTTTTTTTATATATAACACTAGGAATGTGTAATATTTCCAATATATTTAAAACTATTCTAAATTCATTTAAAACTACTTTTCGAACTCTTTTCTTTTTTCAGTTTTAGTTTTTTTTTTTTTTTTTCTTGCTCTACCAGAAGAGTCTATTCCTAGTTAAAATTAAATTTGCTATTACATATCAAAAAAATAATGTTGCATTCCTTATAGTGAAAAGACATAAGTAATGTTTTGATAAAAATAAAATTCCTCAAACTTGGTGATGCTTGCCATCACTAAAATAAATCCTTCTAAAGTGAAATCATTTCTTGATCATTATTCAAATGAAGAGTTGCTGCTTACATTAACTTCACGCTCGAACAAGTTTTGCCACAAAGTCCTCTATGTTTTTATCTGAACTTCCACCTTCATCCATTGCCTCTTTAGCCAATTCTTTCCATCTTACTGAATTCCCTCTCATCTCTTTCCCACTTTCTCCCCCTATTACTTCTCTTATACACAACTCTATTTCTTCTTTGGTAGCAATACCTCTTTCATCTAATTTGATTCTAACCCCTACCTTCCACACATCCACAATGAACTTTGCATTAGTTAGTTGATCCGTCCACTGTGGCATTGCAACCATTGGCACGCCCAAGCTCAATGCCTCAAGAGTTGAGTTCCATCCACAATGAGTCATGAAGCACCCAATGGCTTTATGAGCCAATACTTCTAACTGGGGGCACCAACTCACAACAAGTCCCTTCCTCGCTGTTTCTTGTAGAATATTAGCAGGAAGCTTTTTTTGTTCAGTTTCTCTAACAATCCACAAGAAGTAGCAATTGCTATTCTTTAGACCAGATGTTAACTCTTGCATTTGCTCTTCTCCCAAGGATGCTAAACTTCCAAACGATGTGTAGATAACTGAGTGAGTTTCCTTTGTGTCTAGCCACTTTATGCAAGCATCCACATCAGGCTTGAATAAATGAAGGCCATACTCTTTATCATCCTCCAACCTCTTGTCTATGTACATCGATGGAATAGTTGGTCCAATTGTTTTTATAGGCCATTGCTGGCTTGCCATCCAATTCACAACCTAACATAGAATATTGGAATTTTGAAACATAGGTAATATAATAATAATAAACAATATTGTTCAACTATTAAAAAGAAGAAAGGCTTCTTAAAACAAAAGAGAAGAAGATACCAAAAATTGGTTGAAATCTAAAATTTTACTAAACAAATAGAGGAAACATAGGGATGTCCTGTGCAATCATATTAGCTTAATAGTTTTACAATACGTTAATATTTTAAAAAAGGTATAAGATTAAATCTACTATACTCAATAAGTTGCTTATTACCATGAATTCTATTGAGTTACATTAGTGTTTTGTAATGAGAGCCTTTAGAGGGCCTACTAATTAAGTATATAACCAAAGCCCATCAACATTTTTTTTTTTTATACAAGATAGAATTTCTACTCTAGCCTAATCATTATTAAAAGTAAAAGTATTGTTTAAATAAAGGTATATGTATATTGAAAATTGTTGTGTCATGCTATATAAAATATGTGAAGTTCAGGACTTGCTGTATATGTTGGATTGATGTGAAATGTAACTATAACTTCTTGTCCCTGTATGTCCCTTGTTCCCAATTTCTAACATCACTGCCCATTTGAGTGAGTAAGTTGTACCTTTCCAAGGATTAGTGCTTGGAGGATCAATGGTTAGTCTAACTTAGTTTAAAATATTTTGAAAGTTTAATTTTAGTTAAACCATATCCAACCTGGCCTGTTTAAGCCAATCAATGGTAAATAAACAAATAGGTTTTGAACTTTTCTTTTCAACACAAGAATTGTTTTAATACAAATTCCTAATTAAATTTAATAATGATTTGGGATGGGTCTAAGATATTAAATAGTTTAAACATATGTGTTTGAGGAAGCTTTTCCCATCCCCATCTTGACTGGTTGCTATTACGTACTAAACAATGTTAAAAGAATAGACCAATTGAGTTGTACCAAAAAAATAAAAATAAAAAAACATTCCTAGTGGTTGGGAATTAGACCAGGCTTCTCTAAGGTATAGTTAGGTTGAAATTGGAGTTATTTTGTTTCTATCAAAGAGTTTGTTTCACATTGCCTCAAAAGTATATAAGTTGGAGGTAATCCATGTTTCATATATATGTATCATTCCTCCCACGTTATGTAGACTACAAAATCACACGAAATTCACATACTATACAATCAGGGGATGAATTTATGAGATAATTATTATTATGACACGCAAGACACACAAATTCCTAAACATATGACATGAATGGATTGCTTAATTAATCTACCTAATGTTGCAACTTGTCAAGCGTGCTGATAGTGATTTGAAGGAGAAGGATGCATGAACCCAACAATTTTCAAGGGGGCTATTGACTTGTAGTTGGAACTTTTTTTTGCTTATTCTTTTTTAAATTACAAATTAACCCCCATCCTAGATTAAACCCCAAACACAATTAAATGGTTGAGATTTAATTTGTTACTTTATAAAACATCAATGGTAGATTTGTAATTTTCCAAACCACACGATTAAATTGGTGTCAAACACAAGATGTTTTAATCATTGGCAAATTGGCATGTAGCTTAGATTAGATGTGCCATGCATAGACACCTATGGTTGAGTTTGAGCATATTTGTACCTTTTGTCAAGTTGTTCCAAAGTGCACAATTATTTAATTTGCTTAATTATTTGATCGGCACAAAGCGTCCAACTATGAAGATGTAGGGACCGATTGGGTAGAAAAAGGAGTACCTTTTTTTTTTTCAATCTTTATGGGAAGAAGAAAAGATTAACAAAGACAGTCATCTACTATTCAAACCTCCAAAAGAGTTTCAGGCAAAAAGGGGTATTTCTTAATTACTTTTTTTATTCTCATATTTATAGTAAGATTTACTTATTAAATTCATAGAATATAGATATAGAATTGATGTAATCTCAACAATAGAATAAATAAATATCATATGTTTAGTTTTTCGTTTTTTTGTTTCTTTTTAAAATTTTTAACTGATGCCATATCAATCGGTAAAACAGACTTATAAAAATAGAAAAATTATGTAATAACTCCATCATGAGTCAAAAGTTAAGCGTGTGGTAAATATTCGTAGAGATTGTGAACTTACCTCGAGTTCCAAGTCCATGAAAGAGCTGAAAAAGAGCCACTTCGCTTCTAGGAAGTTGGAAAATAGATCCAGTGCAAGGTTTAGCAGAGCTGGGTACGAGCTTGGATTAGAAAGGAATGAAGATATATCATTGATTGTTAGTTTTGGCAACGAGGGTAGTGATACTGTTGGCCCTTCTATGGGCAACCTTATTGTTCCTTGCTTCAAGTGATAATAGATGACATTGACTGCACAAGACTGAGTGAAAAATGGAGCTCCATCAAGGCCATATTTCTTAGCCACGTCTAGAGCCCATGGTAGAACACAGTCATACACAATAAACTTTGGTGGGTATTTGGAGCTGTTTAGTTTCTCAATATACTCTGATAAGCTTTGTGAAACTATCACTTTGAAACGATCCAGAGTTGCTATTAAGTTTTCTAAGTTTTCGTCTCCCTCAGAGCCATCAGAGATTATCTCAATGTTGACAGAGCTAGCACCTTGCAAGGCTTGCATGGAGTTTCTAATGGTGCTGGTAGTGACTAAAGTCACTCTAGCACCCTTTGAGGCAAGGCGCTTGGAGAATTGGAGCATAGGGTTTATGTGACCTTGTATGGGGTAAGTAATCACTAGAATATGAGTTTCCATCTCCATTTTCTTGCAATGTTCTCTCTCTCAATCAGATAGAGGAGCAAGGATTCGTGATCAAAGAGTTAATGCCATGATATTTATATATAAAAATTGGAGTGTTACATAATTAATAATTTATCACTTTGCATAATAACTATCATAATTCACAAATTTCATATTTAGTATTTCATACAAAAACATAATTATAATAAATGTCATTTAATATTATCATTATTATAAATTTCCATATATATACAATATAAAAAATAGAGATAAAATCATATCTATAATGCTTTCTTTCTCTAATGTTTACTAAGGTGATAATTATAACTAACACAGAACATAAACTCATTACTAAAATTATTTTTATTGAATACTAACTACAATATGTAACATCAATCTTTTTTCCTTATAAGGAAATCATTTTAAAATAACAATGAGTATTATTATTATTATTACTATTATTATTATTATTATTATTACTTTATAAAGGTTCATGTACGCTCCACATGCCTGTCAATTTCTTGATCCAAAACGTGAGAAATGAGGAGGATGTGGGCTCCAATTCTTTGGGGAACTTGAGCTTTAGTGAGATCAACGTTCAAATATGGTAGGTTCAGGGTCAAACCAAGAAGAGTCTGTCAGTTCCCAATGTTAAGATCAGTTTCTCAATCTTGAACGAAGAAGGAACCAAGAGGTTAATGTGCATACCACACATACCAGTAGGAGCCAATCTCGAAGTGGGAGTCACGTATCTCATGAAGAGAATACTAGAAGCATGCAACTGGAGGTTGACCATTTACGGAGGAGGTTACACCACGAGCGATGTAGAGGAACTCCTTCAAGTTCTAACCCTTCTTCTAATGATGATAGGGCTAATAGCTATCGGCCAAAGTCAAGGACTCCTCCTAGCGAATCTTTTTCGTGCGATGAGGATCACCATTATGGGTAGAGAAGGAAGAGTCCATCTCATAAAGGCCTGGGTAACGATGGTATGAGTAGGGCTCTGAATTAGATTTCTAAATTACCTTTTACATGTAGGATTGAAGGAGGAAAACTTCCTCAACGGTTTACTAAGCCAACATTCACCATGTACAATGGCAAAACAGACCTTGTGAAGCATGTTAGCCAGTTCAACCAGAGAATGGTTGTTCACTCAAAGAATGAGACATTGATATGCAAGGTGTTCCCATCCAGTTTGGGGCCTGTGGGGATTAGATGGTTCGACGGCCTAGATGAAGGTTCTATTAACTCCTTTAAGGAGCTTACTAGGGCTTTTGGGGCTCGTTTTGTAACTTGTAATAGGGTTCCCCAGCTTTTGGACTCCCTGTTGTCTATGACCATATGGGAGGGGGAAACCCTGAAAACGTATTCGGACAGATACTAAGAGATGTTTAATGAGATAGATGAGAATTTTGATAATGTGGCTATAAGGACTTTTAAGGTCAGCCTGCCCGCAGAGCACGATTTAAGGAAGTCTTTGACAAGGAAAATTGTTAGCAGTGTACGTCAGCTTATGGATCGTATTGATGAGTACAAGCAGGTCAAGGAGGACCAACAACAAGAGAAGGAGAAAGCTAAAGTACTCTCTCAAGATCAAAGGGATTTCAAGTCGGAGAGGTATAATAACAACCGAACTCGAAGAGATTTTGCTTGGCATTTTGGATCTACTACTGCTCAAGTGGTTAGCACTGTGTTCCGAGAGCCTGTGCATCAAATTTTAAAAAAAATTAAGAGTGAACCGTATTTTAAATGGCCAAATAAGATGGGGGGAGACCTCACGAAGCGCAACCAAAGCCTTCATTGCCAATACCACCAAGAGCGCGGACACATCACAAAAGATTACAAGACTTTGTGAAGTCATCTAGAGCAACTGGTTTAGGCTGGGAAGTTAAAGTAGTTCTTGTATCAGCCCAACAGACAGGACAACCAAACTGGGTCGGGGGCTCAGAGTGATGCTTCCTCCAGACCACCTTTAGGCACAATTAGTGTTATTCTTGCTGTTCTGGGAAGAACTGGTTCTCATCCATTCAGGGTGATGTTTATAGCTCGGCAATCTATAGAGGACTTGTCCCCTGAGCCAAAGAGGGGTAGAATAGAGGTCCAGCCAGCATTGAGCTTTTCAAATGAAGATAAAGTTGGAACCTTGCAGCCACATGATGATGCCTTAACGGTTACCCTTAGGATAGGTGGGTATGATGTGAAGAGAATATTGGTAGATCAGGGCAGTAGTGCAGAGATCATGTACCTTGATTTATATAAAGGACTCAGATTGAAAGCTGAGGATCTGGCCTGCTATGATTTACCTTTGGTAGGTTTTGATGGGAAAATTGTTATCCCAAGGGGCCAGCTGCCTGTGCAAGTAAGGTCAGAAGTGGTGGAGGTAGACTCCATTGTGGTAGATGCCTATTCCCCATACACTGCCATTGTGGCAAGACCTTGGCTTCATGCCATAGGGGCCATTTCTTCCATCCCACATTTGAAGGTGAAGTATCTATCTAGGAACCAAGTTGAGGAGCTGGTTGGGAGCCAATCTATGGCTAGGTAGTGCTTGGTGGCTGCAATTAGACATCAGACTAGAGGTGAGTCTTCGGCCTCTTCCGAGCAGGGTTTATAGCAATCAAGGATGTCAGTATTGTCTACAGATGTGGTGATAAAAGGGGCAAAGTGTAAGGAATTAGAAAAAGTTATTATTGGTGATGATGAGGAGAAGTTTTTCCAAGTCGGAGTTCAAATGCCTCCTCGGGAGAAGGAAGAACTGATGAGATTTCTTAAGAAGAATGTTTATGTGTTTACATGGAATGCTTACGAGGCTCCTGGAGTGGATCTAGATTTTATTTTCCATCATTTAAATGTCAATCCATATGTTATTCCCAAAAAACAACCACCTTGGCGCTCCTTTAAAAAGCACTCTGATGCTATAAAGGAGGAAGTGGTCAAGCTTAAGCATGCGGGGGCACTAAAAGAAGTATTTTTCCTTGAATAGTTGGCCAATACAGTAGTGGTGAAGAAAAGAAAATGGGAAGTGGCGAGTATGTGTAGACTTCACAAATTTAAATAAAACTTGCCGAAAGGATCCCTTCCCCATGCCTCAAATAGATCAATTGGTGGATGCAACTATAGGCCATCCTTGGATGAGCTTTTTAAATACCTTTCAAAGGCACCATCAAATACCATTAGCTTTGGACGATTAGAAGAAGATAGTTTTTGTTACACATACTGGAAATTACCACTACAAGGTGATGCCCTTTGGGTTAAAGAATGCAAGATCTACTTATCAGAGAACGATGACTAGGATATTTAAGCCTCGCCTAGGTAAAAATATGGAATTTTATATAGATGATATGGTGGTGAAGAGTAAGATAGAGTCCAAGCACGTGGATGACCTTGAGAATACTTTTGAAATACTGAGAAAGCACAATCTATGCCTTAACGCTTCTAAGTGTTCTTTTGGCGTTAGCTCAGGTAAATTTCTAGGTTATATGGTCACTCACTGTGGAATTGAGGTTAACCCTGACTAGATTAAGGAAATTAACAATTTGCAACCTCCTTAGAATTCCAAAGAAAGCCAAAAATTAACAGGTATGTTACACATACTGGAAATTACCACTACAAGGTGATGCCCTTTGGGTTAAAGAATGCAAGATCTACTTATCAGAGAACGATGACTAGGATATTTAAGCCTCGCCTAGGTAAAAATATGAAATTTTATATAGATGATATGGTGGTGAAGAGTAAGATAGAGTCCAAGCACGTGGATGACCTTGAGAATACTTTTGAAATACTAAGAAAGCACAATCTATGCCTTAACGCTTCTAAGTGTTCTTTTGGCGTTAGCTCAGGTAAATTTCTAGGTTATATGGTCACTCACTGTGGAATTGAGGTTAACCCTGACTAGATTAAGGAAATTAACAATTTGCAACCTCCTTAGAATTCCAAAGAAGGCCAAAAATTAACAAGTATGACTGCTACTCTGAACCAATTCATCTCTCGGTCAGCAGACAGATGTAGGCTTTTCTTCTAGTTGTTGCATAAGTGGAAAGGATTTGAATAGACCAAAGAGTGTGCCTCGGCCTTCTAGCAACTGAAGGAGTATCTTTTTCGACCACCCATTATGTCCAAGCTCGAGGAGGAGGAGGTTCTATTTGCATACATTGCTGTAGCCTCACATGCGGTAAGCTTAGTACTGATACGAGTTAATAATGGAGTGCAAAGATCAGTTTATTATGTGAGCAAATCGTTGCATGGAGTAGAAGTTTGTTATCTACCATTGGAGAAGGTCATCTTGGCAGTGGTGCATGCTACATGGAAGCTTTCTCATTACTACCAAGCTCACACAGATGTGGTTCTAACCCAACTTTCTCTTCAATTACTATTGCAGAAAGCTAATTACACCGGGAGAATTGCAAAATGGGGAACGATCCTAAGGGCTTTTGATATTAGATATATGTCCTGCACCTCTATTAAGGGCCAGATCCTTGCAGATTTAGTGGCCGAGTTTACTGAGTCTCCACAAGGACAGGCAAAAATAGAACATGGATGGAAAATCAGTTGGGATGATTTCCTTAGAAGGACCTATCTTGGAGAGTATACGTTGATGGAGCAGCTAATCAAAGAGGATCTGAAGTGGGACTAGTTGTGATATCTCCTAAAGGGATCACTATTGAGAAATCCTTGAGGTCAAGCTTCTCAGACAAAAATAATGAGGCTGAGTATGAAGCTTTTTTGGTAGAGATAGTTACGGTTCAAAAAATGGGAGGAAGAGTAATGGAGGTATTCTCAGATTCAAGATTCGTTGTAGGCCAAGTGAAGGGAGAGTTGGATGCTAGGGATTTGAGAATGCAAGAGTATTTGAACTAGGTTAGGCACTTGCAATCAGGATTTGAGTCTTTCACTTTATAGCAAATCCCTAGAAGTAGAAATACGCATGCTGACTCTCTTGCCACTCTCGCAACTACCTCGGTGCAAAGTTTACCTAGGGTTCTCCTAGTTAAAGATTTAGGTAAGCCTACTAAGATAAGAAGAGAGAGGGCCCAAATTCATCAAATTAGAGTGGGACCTAGTTGGATGGACCCCATAGTTTTATTCCTTAAGGATGAAATTTTAATCGAGGAGAATGGAGAGGCTGATAAAGTGCGAAGAAAAGCCCCTCGTTTTTGGTTGTCTAATGATCAAAAGTTATATAAGCGCTCTTTTTCAAGGCCATATTTGCTATGCATCCATCCTGAGGCAATAGAGCCACTCCTAAAAGAATTATACGAAGAGATTTGTGGAAGTCATACAGTAGGCAAATCACTGTCTCACAAGGCCCTCACTCAAGGATATTGGTGGCCAAGTATGCAAAAGGAAGCACAAGAATACGTGAAAAAGTGTGACCAATGTCAGAGATTTGCTCCAAACATTCATCAGTCAGGGGTGTCCTCAATCCTCTGTCTAGTCCCTAGCCTTTTGCTCAATAGGGCTTGGATATTAGAGGGTCATTCCCTAAGGCAGCAGGAAATAGGAGATGGTTGTTGGTCAACACTAACTACTTCACCAAGTGGGTTGAAACTAAGCCACTAGCAAATATTAGGGATGTGGATGCCAAGAGGTTTGTGTGGAAGAATATCGTCACTCGATTTGAAATTCCTCATACCCTCATCTTGGACAATGGGCTTCAGTTTGATAGCAAAACTTTCAAGAGGTACTGTTGTAAATTAGGCATCAAGAATAGGTATTCAACTCCGGCTTATCTACAGAGGAACAAACAGGCCGAGGTTGTTAACAAGGTTATATTGAATGGCCTCAAGAAGAGGTTGGATGATGCAAAGAGCAAACGGGTGGAAGAACTGCCACATGTTCTCTAAACATATTGGAATACCCCTCGTAGGTCAACAGGGGAAACACCATTTTCAATAACTTATTGGGCCGAGGCTGTGATTCCTCTAGAAACTGGATTCCTTACACTGAGAACAACCTTGTTCACTCCAAACAACAATGACAACCTATTAGAAAAGAGCTTGGATTTGATTGAAGAGCAAAGAGAAATTGTCATGGTTCAGTTAGCATATTATCAACAGAAATTCAAACAGGGGTATGACTCAAGTGTGAGGTTAAGACCGTTAGCACTTGGAGACTTGGTATTGAGAAATGCTCTGGGTACTGCAAAAAACCCAACATAGGGAAAGTTAGGGCCCAATTGGAAAAGACTATACCATATCACCTCGGTAGCTGGTATAGGGGTTTATTTCCAAAAAGATTTAGATGAAAATGTCATACCACGTCTTTGGAATGTAAATAACCTGCGAATATACTATTATTAATGAAAGGCAGTTTTGTCATGTTTTTATCTTTGACATTATGTGTTGTGTCTATTACTTGTTTGAATATTAAACAAAATATCGGTCATGCCTGGTTCCTCGGAACACACACCTTGGGTAAATTAATATTCTTAATTATTTATTGGAGTATTAAACAGAACCTGGATCATGCCTAGCTCCTTGAACCATATACCTTGCGTAAATTAATACTTTTTATTATTTGTTTAAGTATTAAACAGAACCTTAGTCATGTCTGGCTTCTCGAACCACATACCTTGAGTAAATCAATACTTCTTATCATTTGTTTAAGTAGTAAACAGAACATCAATCATGTCTAGCTTCTCGGACCACATACCTTGGGTAAATCAACACTTCTTATCATTTGTTTAAGAAGTAAACAGAACATTGGTCATGCTTGGCTTCTCGGATCACATAGCTTAGGTAAATAATACTTCTTATTATTTGTTTAAGTATTAAATAGAACCTTGATCATGCCTGGCTCCACAGACCACATACCTTAGGTAAATTAATACTTATTATTATTTGTTTAAGTATTAAACAGAATATTAGTCATGCCTGGCTCCTCGAATCACATACATTGGGTAAATTAATACTTCTTATTATTTGTTTAAGTATTAAACAAAACCTTAGTCATGTCTGGCTCCACGGACCACATACCTTGGGTAACTTAATGCTTCTTATTATTATTTAAGTATTAAACAGAACATTGGTCATGCCTGACTCCTCGGATCACATACTTTAGGTATGTTAATACTTATTATTATTTGTTTAAGTACTAAATAGAACATTGGTCATGTCTGGCTCCACAGATCACATATCTTCGGTAAATTAATACGTATTATTATTTGTTTAAGTATTAAACAGAATATTGGTCATGTCTGGCTCCTCGAAAAACATACATTGGTTAAATTAATACTTCTTATTATTTGTTTAAGTATTAAACAAAATCTTAGTCATGCTTGGTTCTACGGACCACATACCTTGGGTAAGTTAATATTTCTTATATTTGTTTAAGTATTAAACAGAACCTTGGTCATGTCTGGCTCCTCGGATCACATACTTTGGGTATATTAATACTTCTTATTATTTGTTAAGTACTAAATAGAACCTTGGTCATGTTTGGCTCCTCGGACCACATACCTTAGGTAAATTAATACTTCTTTTTATTTGTTTAAGTATTAAACAGAATTTTGATCATACCTGTCTCCACAGACCACAGACCACGTACCTTGGATAAATTAATACTTCTTATTGTTTTTTAAGTATTAAACAAACTCTTGGATATGTCTGACTCCTTAAACCACACACCTTAGGTAAATTAATACTTCTTATTATTTTTTTAAGTATTAAACAGAACCATGGTCATGCCCAGCTCCACTAACCACATACCTTAGGTAAATTAATACTTCTTATTATTTGTTTAAGTATTAAACAGAATCTTGGTCATGTTGGCTCCTTAAATCACATACTTTGGGTATATTAATACTTCTAATTATTTGTTTAAGTACTAAACAGAACTTTGGTCATGCTTGACTCCTCGGACCACATACCTTAAGTAAATTAATACTTCTTATTATTTTTTTAAGTATTAAACAGAACTTTGGTTACGCCTGACTCTTTAAATCACATACATTGTGTAAATTAATACTTCCTATTATTTTTTTAAGTATTAAACTCAATATTGGTCATGTCTAGCTCCTTGGACCACATATCTTGGGTAAATTAATGCTTCTTATTATTTTTTTAAGTATTAAACAGAACCTTGGTCATGCCTAGCACCACGGACCACATACCTTGGGTAAGTTAATACTTCTTACTATTTGTTTAAGTATGGAACAGAATCTTGGTCATGCCTGGCTCCTCGGATCACATACTTCGGGTATATTAATACTTCTTATATTTGTTTAAGTACTAAATAGAATCTTGATCATGCTTGGCTCCTCGAACCACATACCTTACGTAAATTAATACTTCTTTTTATTTGTTTAAGTATTAAACAGAACTTTGATCATACTTGTCTCCACATACCACATACCTTGGGTAAATAATACTTCTTATTATTTGTTTAAGTATTAAACAGAACCTTGAATATGTCTGGCTCCTTAAACCACATACCTTGGATAATTAATACTTCTTATTGTTTTTTAAGTATTAAACAAACTCTTGGATATGTCTGACTCCTTAAACCACACACCTTAGGTAAATTAATACTTCTTATTATTTTTTTAAGTATTAAACAGAACCATGGTCATGCCCAGCTCCACTAACCACATACCTTAGGTAAATTAATACTTCTTATTATTTGTTTAGTATTAAACAGAATCTTGGTCATGTTTGGCTCCTTAAATCACATACTTTGGGTAATTAATACTTCTAATTATTTGTTTAAGTACTAAACAGAACTTTGGTCATGCTTGACTCCTCGGACCACATACCTTAAGTAAATTAATACTTCTTATTATTTTTTTAAGTATTAAACAGAACTTTGGTTACGCCTGACTCTTTAAATCACATACATTGTGTAAATTAATACTTCCTATTATTTTTTTAAGTATTAAACTCAATATTGGTCATGTCTAGCTCCTTGGACCACATATCTTGGGTAATTAATGCTTCTTATTATTTTTTTAAGTATTAAACAGAACCTTGGTCATGCCTAGCACCACGGACCACATACCTTGGGTAAGTTAATACTTCTTACTATTTGTTTAAGTATGGAACAGAATCTTGGTCATGCCTGGCTCCTCGGATCACATACTTCGGTATATTAATACTTCTTATTATTATTTTTTTAAGTATTAAACAGAATCTTGGTCATGTTTGGCTCCTCGGACCACATACCTTAGATAAATTAATACTTCTTTTTATTTGTTTAAGTATTAAACAGAACTTTGATCATACTTGTCTCCACATACCACATACCTTGGGTAAATTAATACTTCTTATTATTTGTTTAAGTATTAAACAGAACCTTGAATATGTCTGGCTCCTAAACCACATACCTTGGATAATTAATACTTCTATTATTTGTTTAAGTATTAAACACAATATTGGTCATGTCTGGCTCTTTGGACCACATACTTTGAGTAAATTAATACTTTCTTTCTTTTTTAAGCATTAAACAGAACCATGGCCATGCCTGGCTCCACGGACCACATACCTTGGGTAAATTAATATTTCTTATTATTGTTTAAGTATTAAACAGAATATTGGTCATGTCTGGCTCCTCGGATCATATACTTTGGGTATATTAATACTTCTAATTATTTGTTTAAGTACTAAACAGAACTTTGGTCATGCTTGCTTCTCGGACCACATATCTTAGATAAATTAATACTTCTTATTATTTGTTTAAGTATTAAACAGAATCTTGGTTATACCTGACTCCTTAAACCACATACCTTAGGTAAATTAATACTTATTATTTTTTTAAGTATCAAACTCAATATTGGTCATGTCTAGCTCCTTGGACCACATATCTTGGGTAAATTAATACTTCTTATTATTTTTTTAAGTATTAAACAGAACCTTAGTCATGTCGGGCACCACGGGCCACATACCTTGGGTAAGTTAATACTTCTTACTATTTGTTTAAGTATTACATAGAGCCTTGGTCATGTCTGGCTCCTCGGATCACATACTTTGGGTATATTAATACTTCTAACTATTTGTTTAAGTACTAAATAGAACCTTGGTCATGCTTGGCTCCTCGGACCACATACCTTAGATAAATTAATATTATTTATTTGTTTAAGTATTAACAGAACTTTGGTTATGCCTGTCTCCACGGACCACATACCTTGGGTAAATTAACACTTATTATTATTTGTTTAAGTATTAAACAGAATATTGGTCATGTCTGGCTCCTCGAACCACATACCTTGGGTAAATAATACTTCTTATTATTATTTTTTTAAGTATTAAACAGAACCTTAGTCATACCTGGCTCTACCGACCACATACCTTGGGTAAGTTAATACTTCTTATTATTTTTTAAAGTATTAAATAGAATCTTGGTCATGTCTGGCTCCACGAACCACATATCTTAGGTAAATTAATACTTCTTATTATTTGTTTAAGTATTAAACAGAATCTTGGTCATGTCTGGCTTCTCGGATCACATACTTTGGGTATATTAATACTTATTATTATTTGTTTAAGTACTAAACAGAACTTTGGTCATACTTGGCTTCTCGGACCATATACCTTAGGTAAATTAATGCTTCTTTTCATTTGTTTAAATATTAAACAAAATCTTGGTTGTGCCTGTCTCCACGGACCATATACCTTGGATAAATTAATACTTCTTATTATTTGTTTAAGTATTAAATAGAACCTTGGTTATGCCTGGCTCCTCAAACCACATACCTTGGGTAAATTAATACTTCTTATTATTTGTTTAAGTATTAAACACAATACTGGTCATGTCTGGCTCCTTGGACCACATACCTTGAGTAAATTAATACTTCTTCTTATTTTTTTTTTAAGTATTAAACAGAACCTTGGTCATGTCTGGCTTCACGGACCACATACCTTGGGTAAGTTAATACTTTTTATTATTTGTTTAAGTATTAAACAAAACGGATAACATACTTTGGGTATATTAATACTTCTTATTATTTGTTTAAGTACTAAATAGAACCTTGATCATGCTTGGCTCCTCGGACCACATACCTTAGGTAAATTAATATTTCTTTTTATTTGTTTAAGTATTAAACAGAACTTTGGTCATGCTTGTCTCCACGAACCACATACCTTGAGTAAATTAATATTTCTTATTATTTGTTTAAGTATTAAACAGAACCTTAGTTATGTCTGGCTCCTTAAACCACATACCTAGGGTAAATTAATACTTCTTATTATTTGTTTAAGTATTAAACAGAACCTTAGTTATGTCTGGCTCCTTAAACCACATACCTAGGGTAAATTAATACTTCTTATTATCTGTTTAAGTATTAAACACAATATTGGTCATGTCTGGCTCATTGGACCACATAACTTGGGTAAATTAATGCTTCTTATTTTTAAAAAAAATATTAAACAGAATCTTGTTCATGTCTGGCTTCACGGACCATATATCTTGGGTAAATTAATACTTCTTATTATTTGTTTAAGTATTAAATTGAATCTTGGTCATGTTTGGCTCCTCGGATCACATACTTTAGGTATATTAATACTTCTTATTATTTGTTTTAGTACTAAACAAAACTTTGGTCATGCTTGGCTCCTTGGACCACATACCTTAGGTAAATTAATACTTCTTTTTATTTGTTTAAGTATTAATAGAACTTTGGTCATGCCTGTTTCTATGGACCACATACCTTGGGTAAATTAATACTTCTTTTTATTTGTTTAAGTATTAAACTGAATTTTGGTCATGTTTGGCTCCTCAAACCACATTTCTTGGGTAAATTAATACTTCTTATTATTTGTTTAAGTATTAAACACAACATTGGTCATGTATGGCTCCTTAGACCACATACTTTGGATAAATTAATACTTCTTATTATTTTTTTAAGTATTAAACAAAATCTTAGTCATGTCTAGCTCTTCGGACCACATATATTGGGTAAATTAATATTCTTATTATTTGTTTAAGTATTAAACAGAACATTGGTCATGTCTGACTCTAAATTAATACTTCTTATTATTTGTTTAAATATTAAATAGAACATTGGTCATGGCGAGCTCCTCAGACCACATACCTTGGATAAAGTAATATTTCTTATTATTTGTTTAAGTATAAACAGAATCTCAGTCATACCTGGCTCCTCGAACCACATACATTGGGTAAATTAATACTTCTTATTATTTGTTTAAGTATTAAATAGAACATTGGTCATGTCTGGCTCCTCGAACTACATGCCTTGGGTAAATTAATACTTCTTATTATTTGTTTAAGTAGTAAACAGAACATTCGTCATGCCTAGCTCCTCAGACCAAATACCTTTGGTAAATTAATATTTATTATTATTTGTTTAGATATTAAACAGAACATTGATCATGTCTGGCTCTTCAAACCACGTACGTTGGGTAAATTAATACTTCTTATTATTTGTTTAAATATCAAACAGAATCTTAGTCATACCTAGCTCCTTGGACCACATACATCGGGTATATTAATACTTCTTATTATTTGTTTAAGTATTAAACGGAACCTTGGTTATGTCTAGCTCCTCGGACCACATACCTTGGGTAAATTAATACTCCCTAACAAATATTCAAATGCTAAGCAGAACTTTCATCATGCTTAGTTCCTCGAACCACTCACCTTGGGTAAATTAGCACTGCTTATTATCTCTCTAGGAGTTCAACAGAACCAGAGTAATCTTTGGCTCCTCGACCGTATATTATTGGTAAATTAACACCTACTACAATCTTGATTTGCTGTTAAGTGGATAAGCATGTGAAACTGTAAGTAAGTACATGGTCTACCATTATTTAAGGTTAAAGAGAAGAGCATAAAGCATGTATAGTCAAGTGAATTACTTGTCTCAGATGTATAAGGTATGTTTTTGAAGTCAAAATTACCCTTTATTAAAGGTTGTAGGCTTGGAACACTTAACTTATTATGTTGTTGATTGCATAGATTGTGGTAGTTATGCTGTCACTTATGTAAGCAATTGTTAAGGTCCAGAGTGGGAGTATATCATAAACTGAAAGGAATTACATCTTATACTTAGGTTGATTAAGTGTAGAGTATTTAACTTTGCACAAGTACAATAAAACATGAAAGAAATTAGAACTCGTCATTAATTAAAGCCTTGAAGAACACGAAGTAAGTACAGTTTTCAGAAATGCAAACTACAACTGCATAAAAAAATTAAAAAAAATAAAACATTACAAATTGTAACTAAGCACTACTTAATCTTCAAAGGTGGGTTGTCTTTTGCTGTGACCTTAAGAGGTTTGGCAATTGCAGCTGCTGTGGAGGCTGGACCTTTACCCTTAGAGTCTTCCTTGGTAGGAATAGGTTGCCAGGACAATCTCTAGGCTTTGGTATACCTCTTTGTCCCTAGAAGGGCCCTTGGGTCCAGTTGGGGGCTTGGTAGCTTCAGGGGCCACCCCTTTAGTTATGTCTTTCTCCTTTTCAGCAATCCCAGCTTGCTCTACCACTTTGGGAGGACTATTGGAAGAAGGGAGGGCCTTGGTAGGTGAATCCTTTCTAGTGTTTGTCTCTTCAGAGGCAGTGTTAGCCTTGGAGCCCGGGGAGTTTGATGCACGGATGGTAGGGAAATAGTAGACATTCTCTGCTCTCCTAAGGGCAAAAGAGGCCTCAACCCCAGCCTGGTTGAGGACCTCATTCCACACTTGGAGGCAGTAAGTTCCGCACAACCTAGAGACTTCAGCCCTAAAAGCCTCCTTAGTCTCTGTTACCCTCACATCATAGCCATCCTATTCGACCTTGTCTACGACCTTCTCAGCCTCTTTCAACTTCTTCTTCATGACCCCAATCTTCTCTATGGCTATAATTAGCTGGTCCTCAGCCTGATGGAGCTATTTGCATTAACTCTCCGCCTGCCTCTCAACTCCTTGCAGGGCAGCCTCGACGCTCTTCTTATCTTTGTCAGCCTCGGTTAGTTTGGTGTTCAACTCTTGAATCATTTCTCTACTACATTAAAGGCGTCAACAATAGCAATACGCCTCCCCTCCTCATCCTTCATTTGCCTGTGGGAGCTGTTCACCAACCCCTCGACCCTATGCACAGCTTGAACAGCCTTTCAAGAAAAAAAAAAAAAAAAAATATATATATATATATATATATATATATATATATATATATATATATATATATATATATAAAGATTAGAGAAAAGAAATTATGACCTTAAGTGAAAGAAAGCCAATTAAAATACTTACTAGTGCAAAGTCCCTTTTTAGACTAAGAAACACTTCTTGTCTCTTCATGGACCTGAGATCAGCCATGTCCCTAGGCAGCAAAAGGGCCTGTTCTACAGCATTGGCCACATACCTAGCTTTCCTTTGCTAGAAGTCTCTTATAGACGCATTTGTTAGAAGGGGGGCTCCATCCAACACCAAGAGAGAGTTCCAGGCTGGCACCTTAACTTGGTGGTCATACCCCCTTTCCACCATAGATCCTTCACTTGAGGACCTTGTGTGAGCAATTTTGGCTGCTTTGGCCCCCTTTTGGAGCTCAGCTTCCTTCGAGGGAAGGCCCTTTCCTTCCTCCACCACCTCCTTACCCTTCTAGTCCTTTTTCCTTTTCATGTCAACAGGATCAGGTTGGGAAGCCTGAGTAGATTAAGGGGTGGGAGGCTTGGTCTGGATTGCCTTTTTGGGCACATTGCCTCCTGTGTGGGACTCTAGCAGATCCAGGAGGCTTGACCTGGTTTTGCGTTGTAGTACCATGGCGTCAGGAACAGTTGAAGCTTCCTAGAGGTGGCTTACTTGGGCTGGGGGGAGGCGGCTAAAATCACCAACTAGTACTTTTGGGGATTGAGGCTAGTTGAAGACCTCAAAGTCGTCCTCGAAGTCTGAGACTTCAGCTACTTCTTCTTCTTCTTCTTCTTCTTCCTTGATTGTTGGTTGAAAAGGAGTTGCTTCTTCCTCGGCTGTGTACTGAAAGGGTATTTTTACCTACTATACACCTTCTGGAGCAGGGCCTAGGTTAAGAAAACCCGGTACGGCGACGTTGATCAAGTGTAGGCGATAGTCTTTCATTTTGATCACGTACTTGGGTGCTTGGAAGCTAGATGAAAGGGGATTGTAGCCGAGGATGAGATAGGCTGCTCTTAATTGCCCATCTGTGTGGAGGAATATCTCGGCCTTGAGTAGTTTTGTCAAGTTTGGCTCGTTGACAAGGCTGAAGTTCGGGATAGTAAAGTACTTATCTGCAAGTTCATCAGAAGCAAAGATATTGTCAAAAAGCAGCGCGTATAAAAGAAAAATTAAATTACAAGTACAAATAGAAAGGGTGAGCAGAGGAAATGTAAGTAAGAAAAAAAATGGATTGTTAGAATAATAAACCTAGGCCTAAATACCCCACCTGGTGTCCCTTCTCTAGTCGGACAATGAAGCCTATCGTGCCACTCGCCTAAGATGATTAGATAGTTCTTATTCATACCCTTGTTGGACTCAAAGAGACACGATATGAGCCTAACCTCGGGAACTCTAGATTTTATGTAATACCCTTGCCCTGTTAGTTTATAACGATTGTAAACCCAATTAATGTCATGATGGGTAAGGTTCACACCCATCTTCACATTGAGGTTATCTATACTACCTAGGATCCTAAACATATTGAGGGCGCACTAGGTGGGGGAGAGTCTGTGAGCAATTAAGTAATCCCTAGTACTCTACCCAAATGGATTCTTATCCTTCGCTCTATAAAGGCAATCATAGAGATTACTACTTCTCCCTCCTGCCTCATAGTGTGCCATTCCACCTGTTTACAATACCTAATGGAAACTCCCTAGGGAATTCGGTATTGAGTCTTAAAGCTCTCTATTCCCTCTGGGGTGTCTACTAAGTAAGCAAATCTACCCATGTGAAAGAAAAACTAAAGATAGTAGGCAGACGAGGTGAAGTTAAAGGGGCCGAGGAAAGAAAGGGCTCTAAATAAAAAGAAATAGAAAAGAAAATCAGGAGAAAAGAATACTGAAAACGACTTACGAAAGGGAAGTAGGGCTCCTCAGACTAGTTTTGGAGGTTTAGGAAGTGCAAAAAGTAAAGCCAATGAAGTCTTCAAGCAATATATGTATGAAAGGGAAAAGGAAGTAGGAGAATAGAGTCGTAGAAATTAAATGCAAGCGCATCCCAGATGCCAAAACGTCAAGAGCGTGCTTTTAGGTAGTTGAAAAGACTCCTGCACAGACAAAGATGATGTAAGGGAAGAGCATAATTGTTATTATAATATAGAAATCCTCATTTTTTCCCGAGGAGCAAAAGAGGAGAATTTCGAGGCGCTATTGTAAGGATGAAAGGTCTAGGAATGTATATTGGGCCATGGACCTTGTCCGAGGACATTTAATAGTCCGAGGACAGGTAGACGTTAACAAAGAAGTACAAATCAATGAGTTATGGAAGGGTACTGGTGATGAGGGTTTGGGAAGATCATCCAAGAAGAAATGCTTCATCGGCTTAACAAAGTAGAGGTCAGAAGAGTCGACCTGCCATCAAGAGCAATACTCCGGGCAATTCTACTAGTAAGGATAAATATCAGGAGGGAATAGGAAAAAGTGAAACTAAGAAATATCTAAGAAAAAACTGCTACTACCGCATTAAATGCTCTACAACTAACTCTTTAACCGCATTAATGTGGAGGTGATACCTAAACAGTGACATTCAACCTTACAGTTACCCCCAAAAATTTCAAGAAGATGCTGGTGGGACAAAGATTAAGACAAACAACTTAACCTACACGTAGAGGGTAGAGATGAAGTAAAACAAGAGAATATAAGGAAGAAAGACCCCATTACAAGAAGATTATCGGAGAATCTGTAGAAAAAACATTGTAGCACTAAGAATTGTAATTGTAATTAAGTTTAAGAGAAATATATACAAGAACTACTCTCCTCGGAAAAGTTCGAGGAAGGTTTTCTTTGCAGAAAACTTGTTTATTTTGGTTTTCTTGTCATCTTTAACCCATTATGATTATTGTCCAACTCATTGAAGTCTAGTTTTAAGCCCACTCTCTACAAATTCATTGTGTTGGGCTCTTTGGGCCTTAATCCTTTTATCTTTCGAGTTTAGGATCCAAAACGAGACCTTACAATTATTATAACAAAAAAAAACCAATGATTGAAAAAAGAAGACCTTTTAAAACAAAAGGTACAACAATAGCAACAACATAAAACCTTTTTTAAAAAAAATAGAGGAAACATGTTGGGCTTTGACTATTTACTTGGAAACATGTTGATTGTTGGGTCTTATATGAAGTTGGTTGTGCTGAGAATTTTGGGGTTAGTAGGCCCTCTACAAGTGCTCATTGCAAAACACTAGTGCATGTATGTAACACAATAGACTTCTTTGTAGTAAGTGATATATATAGTTTTAGGAAAAATGCACACACCCCTGAACTTTAAGCTATTGATCATTACACTCCCTAAACTTTTATTTTGACCAATTCACCCACTAAACTTCACACATGTACCAAATCACAACCTCTATTATTTTGCTGTTAAAATGCTAGCGGAATATATGAATTAAGTGTTGATTATATTATAGATTACGGATAAATTTGATTCAATTAATGTTGAAGTGCTAATACTTAGTAATACTTGAACTTAGTTTAAAATATTTTAGATTTTTAATTTTAGTTGAACCATATCCAACCTGACTTGTTCAAGACAATCCATGGTTAGTAAACAATAGCTTTTGTACTCTTATTTTCAAAAAACAAATGGTATTATTTTAATATGAAATTCCTAAATTTTAATGTGATCTGGGACTGGTTTGGGATATAAAATAGTTTACACATCCCTTGGTCGTCATTAAAATTGTCATATTTGGTTAATTGTTCCCCATTGCTTAATGTGGTGACTTTGGAAGGAAAGAAATAGTAGGTGTTTTGAAGATAATCAGAGATATATACCAAACCTCAAGTTATTTTTCTTTCAAACTTTATTGGATTGGTTGGCTACTATGCGAAACCAATCATTCTTTTTTTTTCTTGATTTCCTTTATTCTTGTAATTTTTGTACTTGAATTGTTGACCCCTTTTGCATTCCCTGTGTACTAGAGTGTTCCATTTTTTATATCAATAAAACTTGTTACTTATAAAAAATAAAAATAAAAGTTTACATATCCCCATCTTGACTGGTAGCTATTACTAAACTATATTCTTTCAATAGACTAGTTGTACAAAAAGCATAATGTATCTGGTCCCAAAAAAAAAACAAGCAACTATGCAAGTGGTTGTAAATTTGACCATACAACTTCTCTAAGGTATATAGTTAGGTGAAAATTAGTATTATTTTATTTCCATCTAAGAATTTGGTTCACATTGATTTGCTCGCAGATAAGCTAGAGGTATTTCATATATCACATATACCAAATATATGTATCATTTTCTCTCACTTTTTTTTTTATCATGTGAACCCCACAGTCATGTGGAATTCAAATGTTGTGTGAGGTGGATGAAATGTACGACATAATTATTATTGTCACACACAAGAAACTTGACATAAATGGACTGCTTAATTACCTACCTTATATTCCAAGTCATTAAACGTGTTGCACAAGATCCACTTAATTTGCTTCCCGGAAATTTGAGAATTGATTCAATACGAAGTTTAGCCAAGCAAGGTACAAGCCCTTTTTACTAAGAAAGGAAGGTAGATCATTGACCCCTAGTAATGGCATCGAGGGCAACGAAATTGAAGACCCTTCTTCTAAGGGCTCGAATTGTTCCTTGATGTGCATGATAATAAATGGTCTTAACCACACAAGACTGAGTGAAAAATGCAGCCAGTGGCGGCTCCACTTGCATGTGAGGGTAGTCCCAGGACCACCCTCACTTGCCAAAAAAAATTTATACTTAGCAAAAAATATATATAAATAATTAGTTTAAATTAATCTATCCTATAACCACCGTGACTTGAAAAAAAATATTATATACCATATTAACTTATTTTGACCACCCTAATAAAAATGTTAAACAATATGACCTGAGATTCACAAGAATTTGAATTCAATAAAAATAATAATAATGCTACATCCACAATATTTTCACAATAAATCTTATGTGATAAGCTATTACTAATTCTAATTTGAGCTCAATATTTAAATGTTTTACCCACCAATGACAACTTGTTGCATAATATTTGTTATGAAATTTTGTTGGTCACTTTCTTATTTTCAAATCAGCATTTTCAATTTCCACTTTATCTTTTATTAGTCTTTTTTTTCCTCTCTTTGCTAGTACAAAAAATTGTAATAATTCATGTATTTGCGTGTTTTTTTTTTTTTTTTTGTGACATCGATATATTCAAGTTATTTCTTTATTAAATTTTGTATAATTTAAGTTTCTTAGTGACCACCTTAAAAAAAATTCCTAGAACCGTCTCTTGAATGCAACTCCATAAAGTCCAAATTGCCAAGCTATGTTCAAAGCCCATGGCAAAACGGAGTCATAAACAAGAATCTTTGGAGGGTATTTGGAGGTATTATGTTTCTCAGCAAGCTTTGCTAAGCTTTGTGAGACATTTAGCTTGAAATGCTCGAGATGTGCTTCTATGCCTTCCGAATTTTCGAGCTCCTTAGAGCCATCAGAGATTATCTCAACATTGATAGAGTGGTTGGCATGGACTTGTACGGATTTTCTTCTAGAGGTGTTAATGACAAATGTTACTCTAACACCCTTTAAGGCTAAGCACTTTGAGAATTGGAGCATTGGGTTTATGTGATCTAGTACGTACAGAGTATGGAAATGCTAGGACATGAGTTTCTCCCTCCATTTTCTTTCAAAGCTTTCTCTCTACGGAAGTTGGAGGGTGAATAATTCATGAACTAAAATTATAGGGGATATGAATTTATATATTGATTTCAATTTCAAGTGGAAAAGATTTTCCGCGACTGTCAGTTTCCTAAGAGAAAGTGGTAATGACAAATGTGGGCAACTAATTTTGATAGTTGTGCTTATCTTCACTACGGATGTGAAGGGAAACGATCAAGGGACACATGAATACTACTCCATTCGTCCCAGTTTGTTTGTCATCTATTCCATTTTGGGATCGATGTCCCAAAATATTGTAGTGTTTCTAAAAATAGAAGTTGTTAGGAAATTTAGACCCCGGTTGATAGAATTAACAAGTTTTAAACTCAAGTTATTAATTAGATTTATTATTCATAAAACTTGTTAAAACAAACAAACATCAATATCATGTCAAAATTAAGTGCAGCGAAAAAATAAATAAGACAAGATATGATGACCTAGAAAACCCAATGAAACCAACCAGTTTCACAGTGAAAAACCTGAGGGGAAACCTTCCCAAAAAGCAATTCACTATAGTAAAGAGAAGTTGCAAATCTAGTACAAAACCTTTGTCCCTAGACTCTACAATCCTCATAGATGAACTCACAGCAGAAACTTTCTACCACTTCAGAACCTATGAACTCTTCAATATATGAACGCCACCTTTTAATGCACGAATCACAGTACGTGACTAACCAATTGCGCGGATCCCAGTACACGACTTCAATCACCAACTAGAAAAGAAGATGTTGGTTGCAAAACTCTTCACTTCATCAACAATGAAGATCAAGAAACACTTGGTTACAAAACCCTAAAGCACAAAGACGCAGTAGCTTCTTTCAGAGAGAATAAGGCTTCGGTCACCTTTTGCATATGTTCTCCTTGTATTTTCTTATGTGATGACCTCTAAAATAAGCTTTATATATGTCTAGGGTTGTGAGAAAAGAAACCCTACACAAATACAAAAGTCTGGCCCCAAAATCAGATCTGAAAATTCTGATTTCCGTAACCTCGATAGATACCTCGATAGATAGCATCTGTCGAGCCTCATTAAACCTCGATAGATAACTATCTGTCAAGTAGCTGTCCGCAAATGTCCAGGAGGTGTCCAACAGGTGTCCAGCTTTAGTAAACACCTTTTCTTCACTTGTTTCTTGGTCCAATCTTCATGACTTTAATACTAGACTTGAACAACATGTTCTTTAAAGTATTAAGCACATCCTAGATCTACCCAAATACAAGTACGTTTTTTCAAAGGATTAGTCAACTACATAAAATATGTCTTTAACAGAAGTCATTTATTTACTAATATTTCTATTATACCCCTACTTTATTTTCAAAACTATTTGAAAATAAAACTAACAAATATTTAAAAAATTAATTTAATTAGGGTACCTTTTTAGTTGTTTCATTAAGAATAACTCTTTTTTTTTAAAGCTAATAAATTTACTTAAGAGTAATTTTGTAAACTTATATATTTTTATAAGGCAGACAAGACAATAAATGATATTTCTATAAAAAGTTTAACTTTTCAAACATGACAAACAAATTGGAACAGATGGAATACAATTCAAGTGGGGTTACATAGTATTTAGACCATACTTTTGGGTTTTTAGTAAAAATGCTAAGAATCCAACCTTTTGTCTATTTAAAATAATAGTTTGACTTTTTATTAGAAGAATAGTTTGACTTGATGTGCTTTTTTTAGTTTGACTTGATATGTTGTGTTTAAAGCAACCTTGTTTTCATTAGTTGTTATGCATCAATCGCAACATGTCAGTAGTTATCAAAAAAACCATAAAAAGTATTAGTAAAAAATTATAGTATTTTTAATATCTCTTACTTTGTAATAATTTGAACAATTTTCAAAACATTATGTTATACACTTTTTTATACCCTAAAGATAGTAGACAATTACCGGTAATTGAAACCACTAGAAGTAGGGAATTGAAGTAAATGAAGAAGCATAATAGATGGAAATATTTAATGATGTAGAACAGACCGTCATGGCTTTCTTGTACTTTCATGCGCGCTTGAGATCAACGCGCAAGGCAAAAAGGTACTAGTAGAAATTGTGGGTCTCAGAGTCGAAATTGCATGAAATTTGGTAGGCTGAAGTGAAACAGCCTTCTGAGCAATAGTCATCACTTCACCACGAAATACCCCTTAAAAATGACAAATTCCTTCATTTAGGCCCAAAAATTGTGATTTTGCCGTTTATAGTAATATTTGTTTTCTTAATTTTGCCGTTTATAGTAATTTTTATTAATTTTATTTTAAAGAATAAAAATTATATAAAAGTATGTGAGCCATTTTGTATATAATAAATTTGGTGACATTTTTCATTTATTTTCTATAAAATATTGTTATGATTAATGCAGAATAAATGTTCTATCAGTAATTGGCTTACAAAAAAATAATGTTACTCCAATAGTTATTTGACATCTTATAAAGTTGTGAAAAAATGCTGCTTCTTTAGCATTGTATATCACAATTTCTAATCTAATCTCGTCCCTCCATTTTCTTTCCATGCTTTCTCTCTATGGAAGTAGGAGGGTGAATAATTCATGAACTAAAATTACAGGGGAGCTTTTACTGATTTTATTCAATTCAACGTGACAAGGATTTTCGACACTAGTCAGTACCTTAAACGTAAAGACCACTGTGGGCTCTATTATTTAGAGTTCTTATATTTAGTACGATTGCTCTCTTTGAAGATAAATAATTGATGGTGATTTGAAGGAGAAGGATGCATAAACACAACAATTCAAAGGTTGTGTTGCAGACTTGTAGTTGGACTTTGACCATACCTTCTTTTTACTTTTTCTTTTTTTCTTTTTCTTTTTCTTTTTTCAGATTTTTACAAAGTTGTAAATTTCATCCTTATCCTATATTGACCTTAAATACAATGTTGTTCCACTGATATAAATGTTTAACTTTTATTTAATATTTTAAAAAATGGGGATTTAATATGTTGTTTTAAAAACTATATGATTTGATTTAATTTGTTACTTTTTAAAGCCTTAGGACAAAAGTTATTACTTTTTAAATTATATTGGTTAATTTATAACTTTTTTTTATACAATATAGAATTCTCATTTAAGTGAATATATGCTTGAAGTATAGTTTTGAAACCCGGACCAAACCGTACGGTCCGACCGAAAAAACCGCAATCCTTTCAGTTTTGCGATTTTTTTAGCTTCAAGAACCGTTCAACGAGAAAAAAGCAGAGATTCGTGCGAATCGTGGTCGAACCATACAGTTCTAAGAATCGTGACCAGTTTTTGAGGTTCAGACGGTTGCTTATTTTCGGCAAAGTTTTGGCCAATTCTTCAGCAGTACTTTTGGTTTTTTCAGATCTGGAACCAAATGAAAGGGAGAAAAATAAAAATAAAAAAACAGAGAAGAAGCAGCAAAGGAAGAAGAAGAAGAGGAAGGAAAAAAGCAAAAATGAAGAAATCAACCCTCACAGCAAGCAGCCTTCATCATGTGAACCCAAGCATGTGACTAACTTCCAGATGACTAACCCAAGCATCTTACTCTTCTTCTTTGTAGCTTCAAACATGCTGTTAGACATTAAGACTTGAGATTACATCATAGTTTCTTCTCATTCTTCTTCTCTATATTACTCTCTCTTGTTCTTTCTCTGTCTCAGTATTCTTCATTTTCTCTTGTTATTTCTGCATTTTTGCCTTCTCTGTCGCTTCTCTTGTTATTTCTTGTTTTTGCCTTCTCATATACTCAACCTGACTGTCAACCACAGCCTTTATTCTTGGGCTTCGATTTTAATCCGGTGGACAAAACAATGTTGTCCTTTCTCACTTTTCTAGGCTTCTAGCTTTAATTTATACTTCATATTTTATTTTTAAAATTTCATGGGGAATGGGTAAATTACCAGAGCCTTGGGTCTCTCAACAAAAGACAAAAGTTGAGTGGGAAACAACCAATAACCACTGCCGCCACTATTTTTTTCTTTTTTTCTTTTTTTCTTTTTCAGTAAAACTGAAAATGTCTATTAACTTTTTTTTTTCCAATTAATTTCATGAAAAATGTCTATTAACTTTTATATTAGGTTTCATAAGAATAAAATAAAAAAGTTTATAAATAGTCAAATATTTGGAACTATTTTAGGTAATTTTTCAATTTTTATTAATTTAATATTTTAATTTATATTTTAATTAATTATGTCGTCATTACAGTTTGACCTCAGTTCAACCTCAGTTCGACCTTAAAAACCTTGAACATTTCTCTTTTACGATTCATTGAACGGTCGGGTCTAAAAACCATGGTGTGAAGCTCCTTTCTAGAGACTTAAACCCCGGCCCTTGCCCCCTACACCCCACAAGCACTTATACTTGTGAAGTGACCATCGTACCAAATGTATGCGGTGGTGTTTAATTTGTTACTTGAAATGTAATTTTATGCTTCTCTTTTCCCACCACCCCAAAGACAGGCATGCAATAATTCCGATAGAAACCACTACAAGTAGGTAATTGAAGTCAATGTAGAACCATAATAGCTCAATCAAGAATTCAAATTAGATTTTAATTGCATCACAATTTTGTGCCAATTGTCCTAATTTTTCTTCTAATTTGATGCCATGTATCTTTATACTCTAAATGCACTTCAATTTGTAGCAACACCCCCACGAAGTTACCCAAATAATGGGCTCATTGGTTTGAGGTCTGATGTAAACTTAAAGATCTTAGGTTCAATCCACCAGCATTATATGTCAATGAAATTTTTGTGGTGTCTCATAGGTATGAAGTAGTATAATTTGATTAAAGAATAAGACATCCTCCTTATCTAAAATAATAATAATAAAATAAAATTGTGCCAAGAGTTATTTTATCTTTAATTTCGTGTAAAATGTATTTACGTGTAAATTCATGAATCTAAACTTTTTCTTTTTACTGAATTCGTGAATCTATTCATAATATTAAAAAATAAAAATAAAAAAACAAACTTTTTTTTTATAACACTAGGAATGTGTAATATTTCCAATCTATTTAAAACTATTCTACATTCATTTAAAACTAATTTTCGCATGCTATTCTTTTTTTCTTTTTCTTTTTCTTTTTTCTTTTTTCTTGCTGTACAAGAAGAGTCTACTCCTAGTTAAAATTAAATTTGCTATTACCTATTAAAAAATAAGGTTGCATTCCTCATAGTGAAAAGACATAGTAATGTTTCAATAAAAATAAAATTCCTTAAACTTGGTGATGCTGGCCATCACTAAAACAAATCCTCCTAAAGTGAAATCATTTTCTTGATCATTATTCAAATGAAGAGTTGCTGCTTGCATTAACTTCACGAGCAAACAAGTTTGCCACAAAGTTCTCTATGTTTTTATCTGAATTCCCTCTTTAGCCAATTCTTTCCATCTTATTGAATTCCCTCTCATCTCTTTCCCTCGTTCTCCCCCTATCACTTCCCTTATACACAACTCTATTTCTTCTTTGGTAGCTATGCCCCTTTCATCCAATTTAAGTCTAACCCCTACCTTCCACACAACCACAATGAACTTTGCATTAGTCAATTGATCAGTCCATTGTGGCATTGCAACCATTGGCACCGCCAAGCTCAATGCCTCAATAGTCGAGTTCCATCCACAATGAGTCATGAAGCACCCAATGGCCAAACCAATACTTCTAATTGAGGGCACCAACTCACAACAAGTCCCTTCCCCGCTGTTTCTTGTAGAAAATTAGTAGGAAGCTTTTTTTGTTCAGTTTCTCTAACAATCCACAAGAAGTAGCAATTGCTATTCTTTAGGCCCCATGTTAGCTCTTGCATCTGCTCTTCTCCCAAGGATGCTAAGCTTCCAAACGATGTGTAAACGATTGAGTGAGTTTCCTTTGTGTCTAGCCACTTTATACAAGCATCCACATCAGGCTTGAATAAATGAAGGCCATACTCGATCTTTGTCATCCTCCAACCTCTTGTCTAAGTACATCGATGGAATAGTTGGTCCAATTGTTTTTATAGGCCATTGCTGGCTTGCCATCCAATTCACAACCTAATATAGAATAATGGAATTTTGAAACATAGGTAATATAATAATAATAAACAATATTGTTCAACAATTAAAAAGAAGAAAGGCTTGTTAAAACAAAAGAGAAGAAGATACCAAAAATTGGTTGAAATCTAAAATTTTACAAAACAAAAAGAGGAAACGTAGGGATGTCTTGTGCAATCATATTAGCTTAATAATTTTACAATACGTTAATTTATAAAAAGGTATAAGATCAATCTACTATACTCAATAAGTTGCTTATTACCATGACTTCTATTGAGTTACATTAGTGTTTTGCAATGAGGGCCTCTAGAGGGCTACCGAGTTTATAACCGAAGCTCATCAATATTAAGAGTGAAAGTATTGTTTCAATAACCACTTATAAAGTCATATGTATATTGAAAATTGTTGTGTCATGCTATATAAAATATGTGAAGTTCAGCACTTTGCTGTATATGTTGGATTGATGTGAAATGTAAACTATAACTTTTTGTGCCTGTATGTCCCTTGTTCCCAATTTCTAATTCCACTGCCCGGTTGAGTGAGTTGGTACCTTTCTAAGGATTAGTGATTGGGGGTTCAATGGTTAGCCTATCTTAATTAGTTTAAAATATTTTGGAAGTTTAATTTTAGTTAAACCATACCCAACCTGACCTGTTAAAGCCGATCAATGGTAAGTAAACAAATAGGTTTGGAACTTTTCTTTTCAACACAAATAGAATTGTTTTAATACGACTTCCAAATTTTTAATAATGATTTGGGATGGATCTAAGATATTAAATACTTTAGACATTTGTGTTTGAGGAAGCTTTTCCCATCCCCATCTTGACTGGTTGCTATTACGTACTAAACGATGTTAAAAGAATAGACTAGTTGAGTTGTACCCAAAAAAAAAAAAAAAAATTCCTAGTGGCTGTAAATTAGACCAGGCTTCTCTAAGGTATAGTTAGGTTGAAATTCGAGTTATTTTGTTTGTATCAGAGAGTTTGTTTCACATTGCCTCAAAAGTATATAAGTTGGAGGTAATCAATGTTTCACATATATGCATCGTCCCTCTCATATCATGTAAATCACACAATCATGCGAAATTCATAATTATGGCTTCTATCCAGTGTCCTGTGTCATTAGATTCGCTACGATCATGACATCTGTCCATTTTCCAACATGTGTTATAATCGCAATGAGTTCAATGCACTAGAGGCACTAGACAAAAGTCATACCCGAAATTCACATACCATACAATCAAAAGATGAATTTATGAGATAATTATTATTATCACACGCAAGACACACGAATTCCTAAACATATGACATGAATGGATTGCTTAATTAACCTACCTCGTGTTCCAACTTGTCAAACGTGTTGATAGTTGTAAGTGCACAATTTGTACCTGGACCAAAAACAAGTGATGGGCTCAGGCCCAATGAGCCTTATGCAATGAAATTTGTAGAGTATGGATTTGAAACCTAGGTTCGGGATGTTGAAAGTTTGATCAACAAGCTAGAATGCCACAATCTATGCAAATGACAAATGAATATGATAAAGAAACCTCCTCGGATGTAAGCCAAGGACAATTGTATAATACTTCTCTTTTTATGCCAAGATTACAATTCTTAGTTCTTTTTCAGCTAACTAGTAGGTCACACCTTCTTTCCTCTCTCGTCTTCTTATATACTTCTTCTTCTTCCCTATTTCATCCACGTGTCATACAAATCTTCCCCTTAGATACTTGTCCCATCCACCACCTTCTTGAAGTCTTCAAATAATAGCAGGAAGGCTGAATTCTACTGTTCAGAGGTCATTTCCCCATTAATACGGTCAGGGAGGTAAATGCAGGGCCTTTAATGTGGTGGTAGCAACTTTTTCCTCAGATATTTCTCACACGTTCTTACTTCTAAAGGGTGTTTGGATCACACTTTTACCCATCAGTTCTTCCAAAATTCTGCCTCCAATCCGTTTAGCAAGTGTCAGGGTCATTGCTGGGCCTATCCGAGGATATACTCCTCCTCAAACAACTCTTCGGACCAATATAGTGTAGATTGACCTGTGGGCCTATGAACCCTGACCAAACAGACTTGTATTACCCAATCAGGCCCAAAGCCCAACATTTGTTCAAACATTTTTACCCCCCGCAATAGCCCCCTCAAAACTTTATTTTTCCCTCCCATCCGAGAAGAGAAATAGAGTTTTGAACCAAACAACACACCTTCCACATGCTTTGCAAACCGCCGCACGTGTAGAGGCCCTTTCATTAGCTTAAACCGTCTCTGACGCTTTGAAACCCGAAATGCGCGCATTTATGACCGCAAGTTACATCCTGTTCCCCACGTTCAAAGGTGGGATACGCATCCGACAGCCCAGATTGGCTCTAAAAAATTAAGCGGGAGAATTTTAATTTCGAGGCCGCCTCTCGCATGTCAAAACGCCTAGGAACCCGTACCTTCATTCATTCTTTCAGAAATCAATCACATCTAGTGTCAATCATTACCTTTTCTCTCTAGAAGCTCGTGAAGAATCGCCTAACCAACTCCCATAAGTTTTCACTTTTCTTTACTCATTCCTTCTCGGCTTCTGTCTTCGGCCACCATTTAAACCCCTTTCCTTCTCTAAACTTTCATTTTCGCTCCCACCAAATGGGTAGATTTAAGTGTTTAGTAGATACCGACGCCAGTATGGAGGGTTTTAGGGCCAAATACCAAATTCATGATGACGTAGGCTTAAGATATTGCCCAGTAGAAGCCATAGGTAACGCTAGGAGAGAGGGAGAAGTCATCATTCCCATGATTGCCTTCATAGAAGGTGGGATGACCCTCCCCATGAAAAACGTGACCATTGAATACCTTTGCAACCATAGGTTATGCCCAAATCAATGCACACCAAACGTGTTTAGAGTTTTAGTTTGTGTCGATGCTCTGAACGAGCAAATGGGTCTGAACCTCACATGGCACGACGTTGCATATATGTACGAGTGCCATAGATTCAAAAATGTAGGATATTACATTAAATCTAGGTCTAGCATCGTTAGGCTGATTTCCTGTCTTCCCAAATCCAACAAATGCATGAAAGACGACTATCTCATCGCCTCAGGAAACTAGTCTGACGGTCCTCATTGCCCAGTCGAATAGGGAGAGCCAAGTGTGAATCCTTAAGAGTTAGATTTCCTAATCCATGATTCAATCCCGTTGCCTTTACCGCTTTTAATTTTATTGCACATTATTGCTTTTTGCCTTGATGTTTATCACTAGTCTGACCATGCTCGTCTTCTCGGATGTTTCTGCTCACAAATAAACAACACATACGCCCACGTCTCAGCCTTTGCAACGTTGCTGATTTAAACCGTGTCCTTCACTCCGAAGTCTTCGTCAGTGAAGACCTATAAGTGAAAGCTGCCCACCTGATACTAGGATATGACCCTATATCAGTGGACTTCTAAGAAATTGACAACGCGATCATTGCGGGAGACAAATGACGCAGGAGGATAGATGTGGCATGACCCAGCTTCCTTTCCAACCGCGAACTCCCAGACAATCCCTCCACCATCCTATATTCTCGCCCGATCGCTGCGATTCCTCTTTCGGCACATTCCTAGACAACCGCCGTCCGAGAAGAGCCGGGGTCCTCGCAACAATAATTGGACGAGGAGATAGACAAATTTCGACTCAAGGGAGCCAAGAGATCCTAAGAAGAGCAGCTCGTCATCCTTTTGGACGAAGAACACAAGCCCGCTAAAACTTCGGGCATACAAGGTTTGGTGATTGCACAGCCTGACTCAAGCTCTGAAGAAGAAGAAATGGATGCTCTACGAAAGCTGATGAATAAGAGGGGCGCGAGAGTCTCTCAAAAGGGAACAGGTGGGTCGCAAGTCCCTCTGTCCTTGCCCCCACCCCCTCCTCCCTCTGATCGTAAGCCTCCGTTGTGGAGCCTAAGAAGAAAAGGAAGAGTGAGGCAAGAAGACAGATGCGGATGGGCAAAAGAAGTTGAAACAACAACAACAAAAACCTAGCAAAGGCAAGGGACGTGCCTCTTCAATGGAAAGCGGGGAGAACAGGGACCTCGCCGAGGTACACCGTACACCGGCTAACTGGTCTCCCGAGCTGAAACTGGACGGGGCATCAATCTCTTACCAATCTGGTATTAGGGCGTTCCAGCAAGGTCATGCTCTCCAGCTGGCTGACGCCTTGGAATGTCCCCTTCTTCTGCCTAAGGACATGGACGCCCTGAACAAGATGAACCAGCCGCATCTGTTCCTTTCGTTAAAAAGGGACTTGGCCCTGGTGAGTATCTAAGTCTTGTCCTCACCTTATTCTTTCATTACACCTTAACGAAAGAAACATTCTTATGTACTTGAGACTCGCGTTACTAATAATGCATTCATCTTGATATTTCACCACAGGTCATCCAGGAAGTCTTTGCTGCCGAGAAGTGGGTGGAAGATTCTCAAAAGAAAGCTGGACTTGAACTGGAGCTTAGGCAGGAGACCGAGAAGTCCTTAGGCCAAGCTCTTGTGCAGAACGAGAAGCTAACCACACAGTTGGCAGAGCAAAAGAGGGAAAATGATGGTGCCGAGGCTAGCCTGAAGACAATGAGGACCCAGGTGGAGGGGCAACGCAAGCTTCTTCATCAGAAGGACGAAGACTTATCCAAATCTCAACAAGAGAACTCCGACCTGAAGAAGGAGCTTGCTAAAATGAGAGATGAGGCTCATACCTTCAAGAACTCCATGGAGGCCACGAAGAAGGTCTCTCACAAGGAAGGGGTAAAGGTGACAGAAAACCAACTAACCGAGAAGTTCGCCAAGCTATGCCTGGAATACTGTCTACAAGTGTAGGGGAAGCTTTGAATGTGGCAGGGACTCCCTCAACCTCCAAGTTGAGGAAGCCCGAAAACATCTGGCTCCACCAAGACATCTAGGTGATATAAGAACTTCCTCCTGTCACACCTGCCTCTGAGACAGTATCTTCCACATTCCCTCCCATGATTCCAGAGCCCATTCCAACTCCTACAGAACCTAAGGGTTCCAACAAAGAGAAGGAACAGGGTGATGGTGCCGAGAAGACTACGAGCCAAAGAGCCGAGCTCAATGTCCCTCCACTGGTGGCAATAGATAAGGGAAAACAAGCACAATCCTCATTCGAAATAGAGCTGAAACCCACAGAGGCTGCCAGCACTTCCGAGCAAAACCCCCCTTCTAAGGCTTAGGGTTTAGGCTAGTTAGGACTTCTCTTTTTGTTATGTAACAAATTTTTAAATTTTTTGCTTTGAATGTACATTAACAAAAATTAATGAGAAACTGTCTGGCTTGATTTTCATTTGACTTCCAATTTTTAGTATAAAAATACTCATCACACAAAAATGAATGAATGGAACAACTAACTCCACTTCCAATATTTCAATTTGTCATAACTTTAATAGAAGTACACATACTTAGCTTATACTTTGCAAATCATGCCTCAAGAGCATAACATATGTGACACAGCAATACACAATCAAAAACTTAACTTAGAATTCAATTTAGGGCATAAAGCAATCCAAGTGTTTCATCAACACCTCAACACTAGTGATATGGTTTTTGCTAATGTTCCTAAAGTAGAGGATTCAAGGACCCGACATAAACAAACTTCCTTTCAACAACAAGTAGGATGTCAATTTTTACAAGGCATGTGGTCCGAGAACCATGCATGTCCAAGTTTCTAGTTGGTACTTAGAAACAGCAACTTGAAACATTAATTTTCCCAAAGTAGAAAGTTTGTGGACCCGACATAGCTAAGGTTCTGTTTAACACATGATGAGACATCAATTTCCACAAGGCATGTGGTCCAAGGACCATGCATGTCCAAGTTTCAGTTTGATACTTAGAAGTTGTAACTTGAAATGTTAATTTCCCCAAAGTAGAAGGTCTGTGGACCCGACATAACGTTAATGATAAGATATCAATTTTCACAAGGTATGTGGTCCGAGAACCATGCATGTCCAAGTTTCTATTTAATACTTAGAAATTGTAACTTGAAATGTTAATATCCCCAAAGTAGAAGGTCTGTGGACCTGACATAACTAAGGTTCTATTTAACAAATGATAAGATATCAATTTTCACAAGGCATGTGGTCTAAGAACCATGCATATCTAGTTTCTGTTTGATACTTAGAAATTGTAACTTGAAATATTAATTTTTCCAAAGTAGAAGGTCTGTGGACCAAACATAACTAAGATTTTGTTTAACAAATGATAAGATATCAATTTCCACAAGGCATGTGATCTGAGAACCATGTATATCCAAGTTTCTGTTTGATACTTAGAAGTTGTAACTTGAAATGTTAATTTGCCCAAAGTAAAAGGTCTGTGGACCCGACATAACTAAGGTTCTGTTTAACAAATGATAAGATATCAATTTCTACAAGGCATGTGGTTCGAGACCCATGCATGTCCAAGTTTCTGTTTGATACTTAGAATTGTAAATTGAAATGTTAATTTCCCCAAAGTAGAAGGTCTGTGGATCCGACATAATTAAGGTTCTATTTAACAAATGATAAGATATCAGTTTTCATAAGGCATGTGGTCGAGAACCATGCATGTCCAAGTTTCTATTTGATACTTAGAAATAATGAGAGATAAACCCAAGTACATATTGATAATTTGAACAACGAAAGATAAAAGTACTTTTTATTAATAATAATACATTCGTAGGTTGTTTACATTCCAGGGGCGTTGTACAATTTTTTCATCTAGATCAGCTAATTGATATGATCCTATGCCTACTACAGAGACGATTCGATAGGGTCCTTCCCAATTTGGTGCTAGCTTTTCCCATGCTGGATTTTTGGCAGTACCCATGACTTTCCTCAACACTAAATCCCCAGGTGCTAGTGGCCTTAGCCTCACATGAGCATCATATCCTCGTTTAAGCTTCTGCTGATAATAAGCCATTTGGATCATAGGGGCCTCTCACCGCTCCCCAACCAGATCCAGGCTTTTTTCAAGGAGGCCATCGTTATTTTCTGGGCTAAAAGAACTCGTCCTTAGCGTGGGAAAACTAGATTTAAAGGTATCACCGCCTCGGCCCCATAGGTCATTTAGAAGGGTGTTAATCTAGTGGATCTCTGTGGCGTAGTCCGATACGTCCATAAAACGTGTGGTAACTCCTCTACCCATCTACCCTCACATCATCCAACCTCTTCTTAAGTCCACTGACTATGACTTTGTTAACGGCCTCGGCTGCCTATTTTCCTGAGGGTAAGCTGGGGTGCAGTATCTATTTGTAATGCCCATGTCACTACAATTTCCTGAAAACTTTACTATCAAATTGGACGTCATTATTTGAAATAAGTGTGTAAGGTACCCCAAATCTAGTGATATATTCTTCCAAATAAACTTCTTAGAGTCGATATCTCTAATATTTGATAAGGGCTCAGCTTCGACCTATTTGGTGAAGTAATCGGTTCCCATGAGTAGCCATCTTTTGTTTCCCACATCCCTTGGAAAAGGCCCAACTATATCCAGTCTTCATTAAGCGAATAACCAAGGACTGGACAAAGGGTTAAGGACTCTCCCAGGCTGATGAATGTTGGGAGCGAATCTTTGGCATCGGTCACACTTTCTTGCGTAGTCTTGAGCTTCCCTCTGCATATTGGGCCACCAATATCCCTGAGTCAGAGCCCTATGGGCTAAGGACCTTCCCCTAGTATGGCTTCCGTAAATTCCCTCATGCAATTTTTCCAAAAGTGCCTCCGTTACCTCAGGCTGTACAAATAGCAAGTATGGTCCGGAAAAAGAGCGTTTATAAAATTTCTGATCCTCGGACAACCAGAAACGAGGCGTCTTTCAATGAATCTTATCTGCTTCAGACTTGTCCTCAGGAAGAATATCTTTTTTTTAGAAAAGAGACCACAGGGTCAATCCAGCTAGGTCCAGGCCTTATCAGATGGATACGGATGGCACTTGCAGTGAGGCTCATGAATAGTAACAAAAATAAGTTGAATAGTAAAATAATTTTCATTTTTAATCGGTTCCCAAACGCATGCTAAATGTATTTAAAAATTATATAAATAAATGGTTAATAAATAAGATGATTTTTTAAACCAAAACCAAAACCCTCCTATGTAACATTTTTATAATTACAATTTCAAAATGATTTTTTTATGTAAATAAACCCTATAAGAGCGTAGTTTGGTGCCTAAGCCCAAAGGGAAAACGATCTAGGCCCAAAGTGTCCAATATAATAAATTTATAAAGAGTGAACTGAAAAACTATACTCTAATGAGTGAGATAGTAATTGTAGTAAACCCAAGTGACAAGGAAACTAGAACAAAATGGTTTTGCTCAAAGAAAATCATCCTCGGCACAATCTAAGGAGACCAAATCTTATATATATTTATTTTGAAATTGGGTTACAAGTACAATTCTTGGTGCTACTATCTTTTTTCTCTCCTCTCTTCATTCCCCCCTTCATAAGGGACTTCTTTCTTCATTATATACTCTATTTTTCTTCATCTTCACCCTCCACGTGTAGAGCAAGCTGCTGGCTTTTATCATTTTTCCCATTAGCACCTTCTTGAAGTCTTTGGGAGTAGTTATAAGGCTGCTGGCTATTGTTCAGGTATCACCTCAACATTAATGCGGTCAAAGGGTTAGCTGCAGAGTATTCAATGTGGTCGTAGCAGCTTTCCCTTTGATATTTCTCAACTCTTCTTTGTCCTATGCTCCCCTGATACTCATCCTTACCAGTAGAATCTTCTAGAAGGTTGCTCTTAACGGCAGACCGAGCCCGCTAACCTCTGTCTTGTTTAGCCAAAGAGACATTTCTTCTTAGACTACCTCCCCAAGCCTTTCCAACAATAGTTTGTCTGTGGCGCTTTGATTCGCACTTCTTTCCTATTATCTTCTGGTCCTCGGACTAATAGACGTCTTCAGACAAGGCTCACGGCCCAATATACACTTATAGGCCCTTTATCCCTACAAATTAACCCCTAATAGATAAATAATATAATGGATATGTTATTTTATTTTGAATTTTCTTGCATTCAAATATTTCTTAATATACACATGAATGAATTGTTATTTTACAATTGATCTCAAATACTATATATATTTACTTGCATTGCATAAATGTGATATCAAATATAATTTTTGCCCTCTCAAGTCAGATCTTGACTTTGCCGCTGGGTTACAATTCTTTTTTTCTTAGTCATACCAATAATGAATCAAACTGATCCAAAAAGATAAGAATCCTTTTTCATAGGAGACCGAATCGGTGGGTAGTCGACAAATTGCCCCAGTTGGCAATCTCAGATTGTTATTTATATCCATACGTCCCGTGCAAAAAGTTAACCTAGCTCTTGTTCAACTATATAGCATATCACTTAGGTTTACCTAGCTACAATGGTACTTTCTTCCTGTCTTTTTATTTAATCTCCTTTTAATCTTTCTTTTTTCAATCAGTTCTCGAATCTCGTTGCATTACGTTACAGATTTTGCTTCTTTTTTATGAAAAAAAAAATTGGTAGAGAGTCTACCTAAGTTGGCGTCTTTTGCCTACTGTTACTATAGGGACGCTTTAACTGCTAAACCCGAGCCTACAAGAGTAGACGATCTAGATGAGTCATTATTGTGCATTTAGCCCTATCAAAGATGCTAGTGCGCATAATCCAAGAGTATGAAGTTAATTCTTAGGCGCTTCCGTGTTACAGCTTTTGGATATCTCAAACACTATGATTAAATATAAACCCCATTGCACTCAACCACATAGATAAATCAAAGTTCACCTAAGTGATCTATTTCTAATTGGTTTCTATCCACCTAAGTGTTCTATTTCTAATTGGTTTCTTTTGGTGTTTCATTCCAACTCTTACCTTCTTCACCAAGTATGTTTTTATTTCTAAATTACAATAATTATTAATAATATTGATGTGTAAAATTGTGGAGAGGTCAACTAAAAGTCAGAAGCTTCGGTTATATATATATATATATATATATATATATATATATATATATATATATATATATATTATGAATGGTGTAGACTGTAAGTGCACCCAGACCCAAAGACGATTATGGATTCAGGCCCAATGAGCCTTAAACAATGAAATTTGTAGAGTGTGGGTTTGAAATCTAATTTGGAGATACTGAGAACTTGGTAACAGGCTAAGGTGTGAAGATACTTGTAAATAGTAGATGATAATTGTAAAGGGACCTCCTCGGACGTAAGCTGAGGACCACTTCTGTATTATTTCTCTTTCTTTCTTAAAGGTTACAATTCTTAATTTCTTTTTTGGTAACTGGCAAAAATCCCCCCTTTTCTTTGGCCTCTACCCCTCTTTAAATACTTCTTCTCTTGGTGCTTTATCCACATGTTGCCCAAATTCTTCCTTGCCCAGAAGGTTCCCTTCTACTGTTCAGGAGTCACTTCCCCATTAATGCGGCCTGAGAGGTGGTTGCAGGGTCTTTAATGTGGAAGTAGCAGCCTTTTTCTAAGATATTTTTCTACCACCGGCTCCTCTAGAGGGTATAGGGATCCCCCCTTTAACCAATAGTCTTTCTAGAACTCTGTCTTGATCATTCTAGCGAAACTCCCAGTCCTTCTGGGTCTATCCGAGGAGAAACTTATCCTCGGATGTATCTTCGAACCCTCGGCGCATGGGCCGATTTGTAGTTTTAACAGGCCTTTTATCAAGAATAGGTTGGCTCTCCTTGTTAGAGCCCAAAGGCCCAAAAATGCCTACTCGAGTCCCTCTACTCCCCACATAGACAATATAGTAGTGTATTAGTGTTAGCGATACTGTGATAGGTCTAAGTAAAATTAATAACAAGTTAATGATTTACACTTTATAGATTCTAAACAAAAAAATTATAAAATATGTTGTGAAATAAGATATTACATTTGTATTTGGATATAGGTGAAAATACAATATTTACCATAAAGTATGATTTATGGGTAATATATCAATTTCTTCTATAAATTAATTAATATTTCAATTTATTTATTAAATTTTCAAAAGAATTTGGATTCTATTAGGATTTGGTGTAAAAATATTAGTTTTCACCCTCCAATTCTTTTTTTTCCAATTCATTTGTTAAATTTTCAAAAGATTTAGAATTCTATTAGGATTTGGTGTAAAAATATTAGTTTTCACCCTCCAATTATTTTTTTTCCAATTTATTTGTTAAATTTTTAAAAGATTTTGAATTCTATAAGGATTTGGTGTAAAAATATTAGTTTTCACCCTCCAATTATTTTATTCCAATTTATTTGTTAAATTTTCAAAAGATATTGAATTCCATTAGGATTTGGTGTAAAAATATTAGTTTTCACCTTCCAATTATTTTTTTTCCAATTCATTTGTTAAATTTTCAAAAGATTTAGAATTCTATTAGGATTTGGTGTAAAAATATTAGTTTTCACCCTCCAATTATTTTTTTTCCAATTTATTTGTTAAATTTTTAAAAGATTTTGAATTCTATAAGGATTTGGTGTAAAAATATTAGTTTTCACCCTCCAATTATTTTATTCCAATTTATTTGTTAAATTTTCAAAAGATATTGAATTCCATTAGGATTTGGTGTAAAAATATTAGTTTATACCCTCCAATAAGATATAATATACTTATAAAAACAAATAAGAAAGTTTTAAAATTTTTATGGGAGTCGAATGAAATAATACTTTTGTTTAAAGGGTGGGTACCCGGTCGGTCATACATTGTCATATTCATGTCTCTTTCGATGAGATTAATAAGCTTCAAATAATAATATGTCGTGCTTGATCTGGATACTACACTACGACACTTCATTATTCATTCAATTGCTGTAAAGAGATAGCCCTCATGTGCTATCACTACAAAACAAAACAAAACCTTATGATCATGGAAAAAAAACAAAACCTTTGACATCATTGCTTATGTAAACATTATAAGAACAATTCAAGATATTATAATGAGGTTAATATCATGTCAGCTTTCTTTGTCTGTTACATATGGTCAGTGTGAGAGTTGACCTTGAGACAGAAGGAAGAAATAAATAGGCTAAATTGTTATGCTAAATAAAAGTGAGTAGGATTATTATATTCAGGTAAAATTTTATCACAATAAAAACAAAAAAAAAAAAATTATATTATAATATGTGAATTTTTGTTATAATCAATATATTACCTATGGTAAAAAGTTTAACAAGTAATTTTAATCATTTAATTATTGTTCTTAAACTCTCCTTACGGTTTCAGACCCCTATCAATCTTTTTTTTTTTTTTTTTTTTTTTAACTGATGATCCTAAATTGCTCTTTTAAAGGTAGAACGCGATGCCCCCCTCAACCTCAAACTCAAGGCTTGGGAACGTACTGTGTAAAATAACAAAACCTTGACATCATTGCTTATGTAAACATCATAGGACAGTGCAAGAGATTGTAATCATAATGTGGTCTAAGAACATGTCTGCTTTCTTTGTCTGTCATAGCCATTGTGAGATTTGAGAGGTTATTATAAAATAATAAGGTGAGACTTGAGACAAAAGAGAATGAAATATATATATATATATATATAATATATATATATTATATATATATATATATATATATAACACTGTTATTCTCATGACCATATCATGAGCTAATAAATTATTACGTTTGGGTAAGATTTTATTGCAATTAAATGTTTAATTTATCTTTTAAGAAAAGTGATTTTTGATAACAATTGGTTGCTTACCAATTGTCTTAGCAAACTTAATTATTTAACTATTATTCTTACATTCCCTCACGTGTGTAGGAGGAGGTAAAGCAAAAATAATGGCTTAAACTTTGGACAAACTACTCTAATACCATGAAAAATTAATAAAAATAATCACTGTTAAGGTTGTATATCATAATTAAGGTGTTTTGATAAAAATAAAATTCCTCAAACTTGGTGGTGCTTGTAATCACTAAAACAAATTCTTCTATAGTGAAATCTTTTTTTTTTTTTCTTGATCATTATTCAAATGAAAAGTTGTTGCTTAAATTAACTTCACAAGCGTGCAAGTTCTGCCACAAACTCCTCTATGTTTTTATCCGAACTTCCACCTTCATCCATTGCCTCTTTTGCCAATTCTTTCCATTTTACTGAATTCATTCTCATCTCTTTCCCTCTTTCATCCTCTATTACTTCCCTTATACAAAACTCTATTTCTTCTTTAGTAGCAATACCTCTTTCGTCCATTTAATTCTAACCCCAACCTTCCACACATCGGCAATGAACTTTGCATTTGTTGGTTGATCCGTCCATTGTGGCATTGCAACCATTGGCACTCCCAAGCTCAATGCCTCAAGGGTTGAATTCCATCCACAATGAGTCATGAAGCACCCAATGGCCTTATGAGCCAATACTTCTAATTGACTACACCAACTTACAACCAATCCCTTCTCCGCTGTTTCCTGTAGAAAATTAGTAGGAAGCTTTTTTTGTTCGGTTTCCCTAACAACCCATAAGAAGTAGCAATTGCTATTCTTTAGGCCCCATGTTAGCTCTTGCATTTGTTCTTCTCCTAGGGATGCTAAGCTTCCAAATGATGTGTAAATGACTGAGTTAGTTTCTTTTGTGTCTAGCCACTTTATACAAGCATCCACATCAGGCTTGAATAAATGAAGGCCATACTCTTTGTCATCTTCCAGCCGCTTGTCTAAGTACATCGATGGAATAGTCGGTCCAATTGTTTTTATAGGCCATTTTTGGCTTGCCATCCAATTCACAACCTAATGGAATAATAGAATTTTGAAATATAGGTAATATAATAATAACAATAACAATGGTCAACAATTAAAAAGAAGAAAGGCTTTTTTTTTATTAAAAAAGATACCAAACTATAGGTTGAATTCTAAAATTGTACTAAAAAATAGAGGGAACGTAAGAATGTCTTGCATTAGCATATTAGCTTCATATTTGAAATTATGTTAATAATTATATATGAAAAAAAGAGTATAAGATCAATCTACTATACTCAATAAGTTACTTTTAATCATGAACTCTATTGGGTTTCATTAGTGTTTTGCAATGAGAGGAGGGCCTACCAAGTTCATATGGGCCCAAAACGTATCTAAGTGGATAACTAAAGCCCACAAATATTATGAGTGAAAGTATTATTTCAATAACCATTTATATCATATGTATATTGAAAATTGTTGTGTCATGCTATATAAATTATGCGAAGTTGAGGACTTGCTGTGATTTGAAATGTAAACTATAACTTTTTTTATGCCCGTTATGTCCCTTGTTCCCAAATTTCTAATATCACTACCCAGTTGAGCAAGTTGGTACTTTTCGAGTTATTGGGGTTGTAGCATATATATTTATATTATATTTAAGAAGATTTTCTTGTTCAACTGGATTTTTTTTGCAAAAATACCCTTATTAATAAAGGGTAATTTTATTTAAAAATAAGATCATAAATATCAAATAACAAATTTCATTTTGAATTCAAAAAGAAAATTCTTAAAATTTAGGATTTTTTTCTCTTCACGTTCAAAAAAGAAATTACAATTATTGCTTATCTCTAAAGTTTATCTTTTTATTTGTTTAAAAAAAATTAAAAATATATATTTTTAAATTATAATAGATACAAATTATTAACATTTTTTCAAAAATATAGAAGAGAGTATTTGTAATGGTTTATATATATAAACTTCTTATGCCAATTACCTTAAAAGATGGAGTCAATGGATTTAGCATCATTTTGCTAGGTTGCTTTGCCTTCTTTTCGCTTTGAAAATTTCCGGCAGTGCCTCTTATATATTATAAAAATATTGTATTTATTTTCCAATATATAGTTTCAGAATGATATCAATAAAATTCATTAAAAAAAATTGCTATAGAGTCGGTTTGGCAGATTCAATCCATATCTGATCTTCATATAACGAATTTGAATTTTTTTTTAAATAAAAATATGGTGAGATTGACTTCAAAAAAACAAGTTCAGGAACCAAAAAAAAAAAAAAGTTTTAACCTTTTAAGAGCAAAGAAAGTTTTCCGAACCATTACATACTCAACATATATACCTACCAAAAATAAACTTCACATCACAAAAAACACTCTTTTAATGGTTTTTTTTGATAAACCACTCTTCAAACCAATCATTGACTGGTTGTTAACAGTTTTCCGAATGACCATTTTTTGGCTAAACTTATCACTTTCCCACTTAAAATTTCACATATATTCAAAAATTGGGGTCTGCTTTTATAATTGGACTCCCAAATGGTCTAAAAATAGAAAGTATTATCTCATTTAGGGTTTGTTTTTGTGAATTAAGGTTTGTAATTCATATAATTATTTAGAATTATAAAAAATTAAATATGCGAATAAGGTCCGAGAAGGTAAAGTTAGATGAGGAATTGGAAATAGGGGAAATGTATGACAAGAAAAAAAAATATATTCAAGGTTACATGAGAACAAGTTGAAAGGGTCTTCACCCCAACGTATAGGTTCTATAGTCTTCATAGTACCCTTACATACTTGTTTATTTATAGAAATCGTATTATATTTGAATTTTGGAAAATTCTTAATTTACATTGTACTAACAATGTAAAATTTATATTACTAGTATAATATAATCCTACAATTACCTTTGATCTTTTTTAACAATCAATCTAATTACTCTATAAGGATTTTTTTTTTATTTTAAAAAAACTATATTAAATTAATTATTTTAAATCATTAAGTTTTATGATAAAAAGATATTAAATTAATTATTTTAAATCGTTCTTATAACCAGCATTAATTCGGAATAGAATTCAAACTTTGATCTTAATAAAGAAAATGGGATTACACTCACTTAATTACAAGACTCTTAACAATTTTAACTCTAAATAAACATAAAATATTATATTAATATCAATTTAACTTCACAAGTCTTAAAAATTGATGTAATAAAGATGATTAGAATACCATCAACAATATAACAAATAATTATCATATTTTTTTATTAAAAAAAGCTGTTAACTATCAATTTGCAAGACAAAAGTTAAAAAGTGTAATACCTATCATAAGTCAAAAGTTAAAGTAAGGTAAATATTTAGAGAGATTGTGAACTTACCTCGAGTTCCAACTCCTTGAAAGAGCTGAAAAAGATCCACTTTGCTTCTAGGAAGTTGGAAAATTGATCCAGAAAAAGGTTCAGTAGAGGTGGGTAAGAGCTTGGATTAGAAAGGAGCGAAGATAGATCATTGATTGCCAGTTTTGGCATCGAGGGTAGTGATACTGTTGGTTCTTCGACAGGCAACCTTACTGTTCCTTTCTTGAAGTGATAATAGACGACATTGACTGCACAAGATTGAGTGTAAAATGGAGCTCCATCTATGCCATATTTTCTAGCCACGTCTAGAGCCCATGGTAGAGCACAGTCATACACAATAAACTTTGGTGGGTATTTGGAGCTGTTTAGTTTCTCAATATACTCTGCTAAGCTTTGTGAAACGACATCTTTGAAACGATCCACAGTTGCTATTAAGCTTTCTACGGTTTCCTCTCCCTCAGAGCCATCAGAGATTATCTTAATGTTGACAGAGCTAGCACCTTGCAAGGCTTGCATGGAGTTTCTAATGGTACTGGTAGCCACTAAAGTCACTCTAGCACCCTTTGTGGCTAAGCGCTTGGAGAATTGGAGCATAGGATTTATGTGACCTTGTACAGGGTAAGGAATCACTAGAATATGAGTTTTCCTCTCCATTTTCTTGCAATTTGCTCTTGCTCGCTCTATCAGATGGATGAGCAAGGATTCAAAGAGATAATGTCATGATATATGTATATATAAGGTTAAGAGTGTTACACGTCCATAACTTTTTTAGAATTTACATTTTAATTTAAAAATCTGACTATTGAGTTTATTTTGTTCTATATATTTAAACCATCAATTAGAGTCTTGCCATATTTTCTCTACACAGTGAATTAAATATCTCCATATATAAAAATAATTATAATAATTATTGATTAATAATTACTATAATTATAGGATTGATTTCAAGTTTGAGCTAGTGTAATTTTAAACAGTATCACATCATTCAATATTTTTTTAATTGATTGCGTGAATGCTTGCAAAATTTCAATATAATTAAATATCAGTAGTCATGTTATCAATCAATGGTTTAAATTCAAGTTTTTGTAATTTAAAATAATAAATAAAAGATAAATTTATAGATCGAATAGTAAATAACAACAGAGTAACACGAAACGTGCATGTTTTAACATGTAGAACATATAATCTAACGGTTAAATATTTAAAATATAAATTTGATAATAAATTATTAGGTAGTGTAATAATACTCATTAATAATTATCATAATTAACAAAGTTCATATTTAATATTTAATATACAAACATAATGATAATAAATGCCTATTAATAACTTATTATCAAATTTCTTAAACAAAATAAAAAATAGAGAAAATTAATTTTTGAGATAAAATTATATTTTGTAATACATTTTTTTAATGTTTGTTAAGGTGATAAATTATAATTAATGCAACACATAAGCTCATCGCTGTCATAATTTTTATTGTATCCTTGTTAGTAACATCACTTGTTTTTTTTTTCAAAAAAACAAATTGTGATTATTTTTTTACTTTTATAAAGCTTCAAATGCCTGTCAGTTCCTTGGTTTTATTAAAAGTAGAAATGACAAGAATGTGGGCTCTGATTCGTTCTGTGGCTTTTCTCTGCCATTATTTTTATTATATATGTACATGTCAGTAACATCACTCATTTGGTGATAGTTGTTTTGAGTTTTGCGATGTCAGCTTTTTTTTTTTTTTTTCTTTTTTTTTTTTTCTTTTTTTTTTTTTCTTTTTCAGACAGCTTTTTCACTGCACCAATTACTGTTTATAAACAGTAATAAATACTTTCGGCATGGTACGATGACACATTTACTGTTTATATACTGTTTATGAGACTCACACACTTTATTCAAAAAAATATTAAAAATAAATTCTATAGTATTATTTACACTTTTAAAAATTATTTTGTTACAGTATTTTTAATTTTTAATAATAAATTATATCTAAACGAACTCTCAAAATAATGTAATTTTTTCACAAAGTTAATTCAAATGCCTATCAATTTCTTGGTTTTATTAAAGTTAGAAATGACGAGGATGTGGACTTTAATTTGTTCTGTGGCTTTTAACCTTTTCATCTTTGTCGCCTGATACAATTTTTTATTTTTTTGGGTTTATTAGTAATACTAGTAAAGTAATAAATCAGTCTGATTCAAAAAGATAAAAATATTTTTGTAAGATTGAATCTGTCGGTACTGGCTAATCAACAAATTGGCCTAGTTGGCACTCTTATATTGTTATTTATATCTGCCTTTACATTCAATACCAAAGTACTCATCCTAACGTGCATGCCTTCAAAAACTGAAAGTTAAAACCAAATGGTAATATGCTGGGATTAACCATTCGTATGTACTTTGCAAAACACAAAAGTTAAAACTAAGCTTACTGTTTCTATGTCAGAAATCAGAACCCAAAAATTGCGGGCTTGAAAGTTTGGGAAATTATCACCCAATTAGCTTATTTAATACTGTGTACAAGATTGTCACAAAGATCCTTGTAGTTAGGATTAGACTATATCTTGATAAGCTTGTCTCCACCCTCCAATCTGCCTTTGTGCCGAGTTGGAGAAGTGTAGATAATGCCATTGTAGTCGAAGAGATTATCCATACTATCAACAATAAGAAAGGCCAAGTGGGTTACATGGCTATCAAAATGAATCTCGAGAAGGCTTATGATAAAATTGAGTTGAGTTTTATTGGAGAAGTACTTATTAATGTCAATCTTTCCCAAAACATGGTCAGCCTTATTATGAGTGTGTATCATCAATATCCACCTCCATCCTCTTCAACGATGGTAACATGGAGCCATTTCTTCCCTCGAGGGGAATCAGGCAAGGTGATTCGCTCTCCTCCTACTTGTTCATTCTTTGCGTGGAAGCCCTCGGTCACCTCATTGAGGAGAAATGCAATGAAAAAAGTTAGAATCCTGTTAAAAGCTCTAATAGTGGGGTGGCACTCTCACACCTATTTTTCGCGGATGACTTGGTTCTCTTTGCAAAAGCGGACCACATTAATTGTTCAACGATTCAAGATGTCCTTGACACCTTTTGTGCTAGATCCGGCTAGACCATTAGTGAAAGCAAGTCAAGGGTATTCTTTTTCCTGAATGTTGATGTGGATACTACGGAATTCCTGTGTGATATCCTAGGCTTTCACTCAACCCCCAACCTTGGAAAATATCTCGACTTCCCCATAAAGCACCATGTAGCCAATAATGAGGACCTTAACTTCATTTTGGAAAGGGTTAAGCAAAAATTGGCTAGCTGGAAAGCTAATCTATTGCCCTTGGCAGGAAGGGTTGTCCTCATCCAAGCATCCACCTCCACCATACCTGCTTATGTTATGCAATGCACGGCTCTTCCAAAGAAGTTGCTTAACAACATTGATAGAGTCAACCAAAAAGTTTTTGTGGGGTTCAACGAATGATGCAAAAAACGTTCATTGGATGGGCTGGTATAAAGTCACTAAACCCAAAGCTGAAGGGGGCCTAGGAATTCAATAAGCCAAGGGTAGGAACCAAGCCCTATTGGCTAAATTGAACTGGAGATTTTGGTTAGAGAAGGATTCCTTGTGGGTGAAAGTTCTTAATGGTAAATACCGCTCAAATTGAAGACTAAATGCCATAAATGGAGATAGACGCCCATGCTCTAGGACTTGGAAGGCTATGAAAATGGGGGGTGCGGTGTTTAAAAAGGGGATTCGTTGGATACCGGGGAGAAACAACAATTTGAGCCTTTGGCATGACAATTGGATGCCCAATGAAACCTTAAGATCCCTCATTCAAGGCCCCCTCAAGGCTGAAAAGGATGCATTGCAAGTTAAAGATGTGTTTAGAGTTTACGGATGGGATTAGTCTCATATATCTTTTCAACTCTGTTATAGTATCCTTATGGAGATTAACACTATTCCTTTTTCCGTGAGATCTTTTCAAGAGGATGATAGGTTGATTTGGACAGGAGCCAATCAGGGGGATTTTGATCTTAAACATGCCTATGCTTTAGCCATGGGATGTGAATCGGCTGAAGGAGTTTTTAATGGGAATTAGGTCTGGAAAATAGATACTATACCTCGGATAAAAACTTTTATTTGGCAATGCCTGCATAATAGCATTAGAGTGGGAGAATGCCTTGTCAAATGGTGTATTACTGAATCTGACATTTGTCCAATATGCCAAAGGGAACCCGAAACTATTATTCATAGATTGAGGGACTGTGTGACATCAAGGCAGACCTGGGAAAGGATTGGCATCAGTCCTAACAGCAACTTCTTTAAGGAAAATTTGTTTCAGTGGCTTGAAAAAAATTGCAAGGATCATACTTGCAAATGGAGAGAGAAACCCCCATGGAATATTATCTTTCCTTTTGTTATTTGGCTGCTATGGAAATATAGAAATGAAGTTGTCTTTAAAAACCAGCATGTCCATCTTAAGGTACATTCAGATGCTCTATTCCGTGCCTTAGAATTTCAGCACTGTGGGCTGAATTTCAAGCAATCGGATGGCAGGAGAGTGATTCAAATTAGATGGGAAAAACCTCAAACTGGTTGGACTCATCTCAGCACTGATGGAGCAGCTCAACGGATCTCAGGCCGTGGTGGTTGTGGCGGTCTAATTAGGGATGATCGTGGAGAATGGTTAGGTGGATTTTCTCGAAGTCTTAGGTGCACAAAAAGCTTTATAGCAGAGCTTTAGGCCCTTAAAGATGGTCTAATCCTCTGCAATCAAATGAATTTGACTGCTGTTGATATTCAATTAGATGCTAAAGCCATTATTCAACTTCTAACCAACCCATCTGATGCTAACACTTGTGCAATGCCTCTTCTTAATGATTGCAAGCAGCTACTTTCCTAGATAGCCCAAGTCCGGATCGTTCACTGCTATCGTGAAGCCAATTCGTGTGCTGACTTGTTGGCTCGGATAGGACTTAGTCAAGATAAGACCTTTGTTTTGTATCATGATCCGCCTGTGGATCTTTTGGAGCTTTTAATCTCTGACAAAGATGGTCTGTATCATAACAGAACTATTACTGATTTCCCCCTCCCCCCTTAGTTTGCTCTCTATTTCGTTAATGAAGTTTCCTTTCTACCAAAAATAAAAAAAAAAACAAAAACAAAAAAAAAGATAATAAAAAGGTCCATTTGAGGCTAGCTATTGCCTTAGGCCTTCAAATATGTTGGGCTGACTTGGAACTATCATTCAGGTTCACCTACAATCATGTTTCCTCTTGTCTATTTTTTCATCTCCTTTCATTCTTTCTTTATGTGTGAAACAGGCAGAAGCTCTCACAAATTCAAAATTATAGATAAAGGAATTCTGTATTTAATTAAATAGGTACAAAATATTTGACGTTCTAAACTATAAGTTTTTGGGATTGACATATGGTTTGAGCATGTCATGTTAATGTTATAAAGACAGGTAAAAGTTTATAGATAAAATTATTATTTTTGGGTCAAAATCAATCCCTAAATTATGTTTTGATCTAGGATATAAAAGAAGAATACGTGCACAATTTGTTTTTTAATTTTAAAAAAAAATTCAACAAGCATGGAGAATGAGAAGTTGAACCAAAGTCTTCTTTTGAAAAAGATCAAATAATCACAATACATACAATACAAATTAAATAGTATAGAAATGGGTTATAGAAACAAATAAGAATGTTTAGAAATATTTATGAGATTGAGTCTAATGAAATAATACTTTGGTTTAATAAGTTTCAAATAATAAGATGTGCTCTAGAGTGATGATTGTGGAGAATTATTTACTACATCAAACTGTTTTATGTAATTAACCTTCTTTTCATGAAATATGAATATCACACATGTTTATAGTTCATACCTGCTGAGGGACCACAATTTAACTTCCTATAATCACTCTAAAAACAGGTCTGCCGGCATGATATTAAATGCCATAAAAGATTCGAATGTGTCTTCCTCATCACAAATTGGTTTGAGATGGAATGACAGAGCTCACAATCCGACAAATGGTATCAAAGCTAAGGTCATAGGTTTGAGTCACAAAAATGTTATTATCAGGGCCTATCCGAAAGAGAATCTAGTACTTCTTGGTCGTGAATATCTGAATAGGACAAACCACCCCGTGGATATCTTGCTTCGGAACAAAACAATTAGAAATTAAAATTAGGCTCGCTGTCAACTGGAATGTGTATTAACCATAAAGACGATCTTTCAATTGAGAAGATCCGTCGACCTGAGAAACTAAGAGAAAGGTCTATGAAACCAATGATTCGTTATTGTAACAGATAGCAACAACCATTTCATCCGACATCCGTATTTTTTATTTTCCAATGGATTTACATCTTTCATTAATGGAATTTTTTTGATGTAGTGAGTACTAGCTCTGGTTGTTCGCTATTCAAGAATTCTTGTTTAGGCAGTTCATATCATCCATACATAATGTTTTGATCTAAGATTTCAATTCTTCCGTGCTTCAGCAGTAGTAAGCATATTGTTCCACGGAACTAAGGTCCAAAATATGGAAGAAAGAGGTGTTTCCACAACTCTACCACCCAATTCTTGGTTGTTCGCTATTCAAGAATTCTTGTTTAGGCAGTTCATATCATCCATACATATGTTTTGATCTAAGATTTCAATTCTTCCGTGCTTCAGCAATAGTAAGCATATTGTTCCACGGAACTAAGGTCCAAAATATGGAAGAAAGAGGTGTTTCCACAACTCTACCACCCAGTCAATTCTATTCCGCTTAGTCCCTATTTCATGGTCACATATCTTTCTGGCTAAGGAATGGTAAACCTTCTCTTGTTACATGAATCCAATTTTCGTTTCATCCTGGAAAAGCCATCTTTTTTTCAAGAATGTCTTTGTCATTTGATCCAATAGCGTTCCATTAGATAGGAAAAAATTTGATAAATACTGATAACTCTCGGATGGAGTATTAGAATGGAAAAATCCATTAGATAATGAACTATTGGTTCTAAGCCATCTCTGGCAATAAATCAACAATTCGAAGTGCTTTTCTTGCGTATTCTTGATAAACCAGCGTCTATATATAGATGTAGGAAGGTCTGTTTGGTAAGTAAGAAGCCCCTTTGGCATCTCTTCATCTGCAAAGAATTCTTGACGTGAAAACACAGAGACAAAGGGCGGATCTTCAAATAGGAAAAAAAGTGGATCCGTATGGTCCCAAATGAATTGGCTTATTAGAAAAAAAAAAAAAAAAAAACCTTATTCTTTGGAAGATCTATCTCCTATCTGGTACTGCACGGTTCCTCTCTGCAAGAACTCTGAATCATTCTCTTGAAGCTCATCCTCTTCATCATAAATGATCTGCTTGCCCCGAAATGACCTAGCCCAATAGGGAAATCCTAATTCATTGGGCCTTTCGATACAATCAAATAGAAAGCCCTAAGGGCGCCATATTCTAGGAGCGCAAACTATGTGATTGAATAAATCCTCCTCTATATGTTGCGGGTCGAGGACTCCTTCTCGTTCCCCTTCTTCTTCAAACTCCGATTTGTATTGTTCATAGAGAAATCTCTAATCAACGATAGAACAAGATCCAGTTTGCATCATATCTAAGGGATTCCTTGGTTCGAGCCGAAGAAGCAATGTCATTCAATCATTATCAAACTGAATGCAATCTTTTTCTGTCCATGAGGATTTCACCAGGGCGCCTTCTACTTCTAATAGGCCATGAACTAGATTAGAATCATTCTCAACGAGTCCATAAGAAGTGATCCCATTTTTTTCATCGGGTCCGGGTAAAGACCAAAAGGTCTAAAGCGACCGATCAGACAGAACAACTCAAAAGGTAAAAAAGTATTGTTAATTTCTTCATGCTCGTTCCAAGTTCGAAGTACCATTTGTACAAATAAGAATCCCCTTCGTTACATGATTTCTTCTTCATATAAATAGATATAGGATCTATGGAGCAATTACTTAGAAGTACATTTTGTGCAACAGCCCTTCCTATCTGATAGAAAAGGATCCCATGATCATGAACCGATCTTACCTAGGATCGCAAATCTTAAGTTTGTCTATGAAGAGCAGATCTAATTATATTAGTGTCTATAATTAATTTCTTCTATATAATACTAATTGATAGAGCCTCATTGGTAAGTACTACAATATCTCGTACATTGGAACCTATGGTTATGGCCCCGAATCCATTAGCATTAGTATGAAACATTTTCTTTTCCAAGTGAAATCCCCTAGTATATGAAAGAGTGAAAAAGTGCTTTCGTTGTTGTGGAATAAGAAGCCTTCGTATCTTAATGCATGTATTTAATTTATTCAGAGCTATTAGAGCGGGATCTACTTTTTGAGGAATATGAGTCGAAGCAATAACAAGAATATTTCTAGTAGAACGCCTTTCACAATCCCTGGAGAGATAGTTCACTAATAGACCGAGGGATAAGTAATTCGACTAATTCACATCTAGATCATGAATGTTTGGAATCCATATTATGCAAGGAGACATTGCTTTTGCTAATTCGAATTGAAGGGTGATATAAAATCGGTCTATTTCCGGCATCATATCCATAGTTAGTGCATTCGTCATAGTTAGAAGCTCCAGCTCCGTATCAAGGTCATGATCAATATCGTCACTATCATCAATAAGAAAACCCTTAGGCTTGTTATCTAGGAACTTGTTCAGAAATGCTGTAATGAAAGGAACATAGGAGTTTTCCGCTAGGTATTTGACCAAATAGGATTGTCCAATTCCTATAGAACCTATCACTAAAATACCCCTATAGAACCTATCACTAAAATACCCCTAGAGGGGGATAGGGCTAAGTGGAACGAAAAGGATTTTCCATGAGATGGGAAATGAAAACTATTAGCCTCAAGAGGAATTATTGGGGGAACCACAATTTGAATTTCCTACAATCACTCTAAAAGCAAGCTAGTGGGTGTGACGTCAAATGTCATAAAAAAATTGAATATGTCTTTCTCATCACCAAATGGTTTTGAGATGAAATGGCACAACCACCCTTTAGAGAAATGGCCCTTGATGATGATATTAGGTACTATAACCACACTCCTTTTTGTCCTCTATAACCACTATGGAAAAACAATCTGTTGACATCATTGCTTATGTAAACATTATAGGAACAACGTAAGGTCATGCTAGCTTTCTTTGTCTGTTATATATGGCCAATATTGTGAGAGTTCAAAAGGAAGTAAAAATAAAAAGGTTAAATTGTCATAATAACCGTATCATGAGAAAAGATTATTATATATCAGCACAAACACAATAATAATGGAAATAACATAAAGATAAACTGAATAATACTTCTGAATATTATTAAATTCGAAGAAAAAATAAAAATACACAACACTCCTCCTCCCTTCACCTCCCTCTAGCGCCCGTATCTAGCCTAATATCTGAATCAATTCATATTAGTCTATTAATCACTACAATTAAAAAAAAATAGTCTCTCTCATTTCCAATGTGAGATTAAGCATTTTCACTAACTTCTCATCTTCCATATCAACTCCCACATCTTTACATTTATGTTGTAATATAAATCTATTTTAATTAATTAATATTAAAATGCTCCAATAATATCTAGGTAAAATTTTATAACAATAATAAATTTGATTTATATTATATTCAAAGTTAATTTATTTTTATCATAATCGATCAATTATTAATTATTTAAAAAGTTTTAACAAATAAATTTAATTATATAACTATTATTTTAACACTCCCGAAGTAGAACTCGAGACCCCCTTGAACCCCAAACTCTAAGCCTTAGAGAGGTACCATCCCACCTTAGAGGCAAAAGACATGGGATGTAGCCAATGTGAAATTTGAGAATAAGAGAATACAAAATAAATATATAATATTGTTGTAAGGTCGCAATTTGTACCTAAGCCCAACAAGAGGAAGGGTAAAGGCCCAAAGAGCCCAATACAATAAATTTATACTTTCTCCTCTCTTCCATTTTTGCTCTTCATGTGTAGATTTAGACTTCTCCCCCTGATACTTGTCTCATCAGCCTCTTCTTGAAATCTTTAGGTAATAGCTGTAAGGCTGAAAATTAATATTCAGATATCACTTCCTCATTAATGCAGCTAGAGACTTAGGTACAGAGCATTCAATGTGGTGGTAGTAGTTTTTTCTGAGATATTTCCCAATTGTCCCTGCTCTCTGTGCCCCTATGAAACATATCTTCACCCACAAGACCTCCTAAAAGATCATTCTAGTCGACATGACGTACCACTTGACCCTTACTTCTCTTATCCGAGGAGATACCCCTCCTAGGATTACTTTTATTAACCTCTTTCGCAACAATTTGCTTGTGGGCCTTTAAGTTTAACATCCCTATTACCATCAATCCATCCTCAGATAGGGAAAAATCCTTGGACACAACCTATGGCCCAAAAACGCATCTTGGGCCTTTTATTCCCACAATTTTCATTCTCATGAATATATCATGAGCTAATTAATTTATTATGTTCGCGTAAAATTTTATTACAATAAAATTTTTAATTTATACTACAATAAAAATGAATTTTTATTGCAATTGATAATTATAGATTGCCTTGGTGAATTTAATTATTTAATTATTATTTTTACGCCTTTACATGAGTCCAATCTCTCCTTTAATAAGTGGGATCTAACACGTGATGTTTTTAAATTTTTAAAGAGGAGGTAGAGTTAAACAAGTAGTTTAAACTCTGGACAAGCTACTATAATACCATGAGCCACGCTAATTGCCTCTAGAGCCACGCCTCTCAATTTCTTAGCATTCTGATAAAGTTAATTATTATAATAGTATTACATCATTTATTAATTACTTATAAGATGGAAACTAGTTTATCAATTTAGATACAAGTTCATCAATGTTCTTGTCCGAAGTACCTCCCTCACTAACTGCCTCTAGAGTCAAACACCTCCATTCATAGCATCCTCTTTCATTTCTCTTCCTCACTCACTCTCCGTTACTTCCCTAATGCAAAACTCAATCTCTTCTCTTCTCACAATCTCATTCTCATCAACCTTAACCCTAATTCTCACCTGCCACACATCCTGAACAAACTTGGCATATGTTGTTTCGTCGTTCCATTGTGGCATCTCCACCATTGGCACTCCCAAGCTCAATGCGTCAATGGTAGAATTCTACTCACAATGTGTTAAAAAAATCACCCAATAGCACTTCCATTTGTGGATTCCAATTCACCAAGAAGTTTTAACCACCCACGAAAAGTAGTATTTGCTTCCCGTAAGAGCCAAAGCCAGTTCCTCCATTTGCTTATTGCTTAAATTGGCCATGCTACCAAATGACATATAAATAACAGACCCTATTGTCAAGCCAATTGATGATACTGTAATAGAGGATTCTAATGTGAAGAGGTTAAGCCCATAATCATTATCATTCTTGACCCGGTTGTCAAGGTACTTCGATGGAGTTGTTGGCCCAATTGTTAAAACTGGACAACTTTTTTTCATTGCATCTACCACCAGTTATAATAAAGCACGTCACATACAATCAGTCCTTATTAAGGTATAGGTTAGCACATGAAAATTCTTATTATTCATTCAAGTTTATTATAGTGCTAGCTTTCCTCAAAAAAGAAAAAAGAAAAAAAGTTTATTGTGCTAGCAACTTTTGAAATATATAAAAGAACGGTTTTAACATCTTATTAAGAAAACCACTTAATTGAAAATGTATTAATACTTATCAAAAAAAGAATTTTTAGTGTCCATAGTTTCATCTCATTATCGGGATGTAATTTCAAGCTAGAAATTATTATGTACTCTTGAAGTACCATAAATGCATACTCCCTCCTCTCACATGAATGGTGGGTCTTACTAATTAAATTTATGGTGAGATCCACCATTCATATGAGATGAGGAAATACACATTAATTGTACTTTAGGAGTACCTAATAATTTTTCATTTCAAGCTAATGATCTATGTAATTAAAGTCATTGTTTATTATAATTAATTAGTTTTTATTTTCATTTACATAATTAAATTGCTTAACTCTATTTTTGAATAGACAAAGTTTGCCTCAAACATGTTTGGAGCCTTGGGCTTCAACCTCCATTAGGAAGAATATATGTGTTTCTGCCATGAGCAATGAACATGACTCACTTAATCTTAACTATACTTGATCCAAGTATCGAACCAACCAAATGAGTTAACAAGCATTACACATGACAAGGACACATGTCGTCTTTTTATAAAGACTAAAGCCCAAAGATCCAAATTTGCTTAAAATATAACTTCTTCCTTTTTGGATGAAAAAACAACAGAGGAACAAGATATGAAGAAAGTAAAAAAGTGAACATAATATATTAATTAGCCCATTTGAGCATATCATTGAATTTCTTAACCATAATCTTTTATTTGGATGAGGAGGAAGAGAGAGGAAGGGTCCTCAGAAGCCTACTACCCTTCCCTCCTCGCTCTTCCCCTCCATTCTAGACTTAAAGTTATAATACTTAACCAGTTAAACCTCCAAATATATAGATATATATATATATATATATATATATATATATAGAGAGAGAGAGAGAGAGAGAGAGAGAGAGGTTTAATTTAACTCTAGTACTTTTTAATTAAAAATCTCATTTTATTTTTAATACACAATGACAAGTGGTAATAAATTTTAGTCTCCACATTTTATTTAGTTAGTAGATGATGTGACAGTTTCTCATTAAAATAAAAGGAGATTCCAATTAAAAAAGTACTAAAAGTAAGCCAAACCTATTTATATATAAACAAGGAGAAGAGCAAAGAAGGGTGCTTGGAAACCATCCAAGGACGGACCCAAGGGAGCCTGACCCCAAAAAAAAAAAAAAAAAAAAAAAAAAAAAAAAAAGAAGTAAATCGGGTATTAAAAATATCATGTTTGGGGCATTTGGGCCCCTCTCCTCTAAGAACATGTCAGCCCAGGCCCAGCTCAGCAAGGAAAGATAAACCGTTTAACCTAATTTTAAATTTCAAAAAAAAAAAAAAAAAGGTAAATGAATGAAATATAAATTTACTATTAACGAGTGTTCTTAGTTCTTAATTCAAGAAGATTTTTTTTTAATTTATTTTATTTGGGCCTGATTATAACCCGAAAAACAGACCCAAATAAAATTAAAAAGCCCAATTAAAGGCCCAATACAACTACCATCTTCTCATAAGGTAACCTCTCTAAAACCCTAAACCTAGCCTCCCTCTCTGTTTTTTCCTTCTCTCCAAAGGACAGAGAGGTAATCAAGCCGCATCAACCACGCTGCCGGCCTCTCCAACCTCCAATTTTCAAGTATTTTTCTCTGATACTCTTTCTCTCCACACCATACGTTTATAGTTTTGTTTGTGTGAATATGTGCTGATTGTGGTGTTTTTTTTTTTTTTTTTTTTTGCTGAGGATGATTGTGAATTGAATAATTGACAAAAATCCATTCATAATGTTGTTTTTTTGGCAATTATGTTTTCTGGGTTTTGTTGATTTTGTTTGTTTGGCTTTTGGGTTAGGTCCATTTAGGATTTAAGAATTCTGGGTATTGCATTTTGCTGGTTAATTTTGTCTTTTTTTTGAAATATGGGTGTTTTTGATATTATCATTGGTATGGTAGTGTGAGTTTATGAATGAAATTTTAATTATACTTTTCACTACTTTGTTGTTGTAGTAGTAGGGGGTGATATAGCTGGTGAAGCTTTAAGATGGTGCAGTATAATTTTAAGAACATTACTGTAGTTCCAAATGGGAAGGACTTCATTGATATAATTTTGTCTCGTACTCAACGGCAAACGCCGACTGTTGTCCATAAGGGCTATGCTATATCTCGCCTACGCCAGTTTTATATGCGTAAAGTGAAGTATACCCAGACGAATTATTATGACAAGCTATCTACAATCATCGACGAGTTTCCTCGTCTTGATGATATCCATCCTTTTTATGGAGATCTTCTTCATGTGCTCTACAACAAAGATCACTACAAGCTTGCCCTTGGCCAAATCAATACCGCAAGGAATCTGATTAGTAAGATTGCTAAAGATTATGTCAGGTTGTTGAAGTATGGTGATTCGTTGTACCGATGCAAGTGTCTGAAGGTTGCTGCTCTTGGTCGCATGTGCACTGTCATCAAAAGGGTTGCTCCTAGTTTGGCTTACTTAGAACAGATCAGACAGCATATGGCTAGGCTACCTTCAATTGATCCAAATACTCGGACGATCTTGATTTGTGGGTATCCCAATGTGGGCAAGAGTTCCTTCATTAACAAGATCACTAGAGCTGATGTGGATGTCCAGCCCTATGCTTTCACCACAAAGTCGCTCTTTGTCGGTCATACAGACTATAAGTACCTAAGGTATCAAGTCATCGATACACCTGGTATTTTGGACCGGCCTTTTGAGGATCGCAATATTATTGAGATGTGCAGTATCACAGCTTTAGCACATCTTCGAGCTGCAGTGTTGTTCTTCTTAGACATCTCGGGGTCTTGTGGATATACCATTGCACAACAGGCTGCACTTTTTCACAGCATTAAGTCTCTGTTTATGAACAAACCTTTGACTATTGTATGCAACAAGACTGATTTGCAACCACTTGAAGGGTTATCAGAGGAAGATATGAAGTTGGTCATGGAGATGAAAGCTGAAGCTATGAAGACAGTGATTGGTCAAGGAGGTGAGCCTACTGATGACCAAGGGGTGCTGCTGACCATGAGTACTTTGACTGAGGATGGGGTAATTGCTGTGAAAAATGCAGCTTGTGAGAGGTTATTGGATCAGAGGGTTGAAATAAAGATGAAATCCAAAAAGATAAATGATTGCTTAAATCGTTTTCATGTTGCGATTCCAAAGCCACGGGACCAGAAGGAAAGGCCACCATGTATACCTCAGGCAGTTTTGGAAGCTAAAGCGAAGCAAGCAGCAGAGAGGGAAAAGAGGAAAACTGAAAAGGATTTGGAGAATGAGAATGGTGGTGCAGGTGTATACTCTGCTAGTTTGAAGAAGAATTATATCTTAGCTAATGATGAATGGAAAGAAGATGTATTGCCAGAAATTCTTGATGGGCACAACGTTTATGACTTCATTGATCCTGATATTTTACAAAGGCTTGAGGAGTTGGAACAAGAAGAAGGGCTAAGGCAGGCAGAGGAAGTTGATGATGATTTTGAGATGGATGGCAAGGAATTGACTCCAGAAGAGCAACAAGCATTGGCTGAGATTAGGAAAAAGAAAAGCTTACTCATTCAACAGCACAGGATCAAGAAAAGCACTGCAGAGAGCCGACCTATTGTACCAAGAAAATTTGACAAGGACAAGCAGTTCACAACCAGGAGAATGGGAAGGCAGCTATCTGCTTTGGGGCTGGATCCATCTAAGGCCATTGACCGAGCCCGTAGTAGGTCGAGGGGTCGGAAGAGGGAGAGGTCACCTGATAATGATGGTGGTGATACTATGGATATGGATGTGGACACACCTAACAAGAGGCTGCGAATGAGGTCTAGATCCCGATCAAGGTCAGTCTCACGGCCACCGGGTGAAGTTGTCCCTGGAGAGGGATTCAGGGACTCTGCTCAAAAGGTAAAGGCACAAAAGCTTGCAAAGAAATCTTCCAAGAAGAGGAACAAGGATGCACGTCGTGGTGAGGCAGATAGGGTAATACCTACTTTGAAACCAAAGCATTTGTTCTCTGGGAAGCGGTCCAGCGGAAAAACTGATAGACGTTGATTTACTAGAGGTAAATCCAAGTGCATTGCCTTTTCATTTTCACTTGAGCTTGTCTTTTTATTTTAACACATATGATTTTTCTCATTGGTTATGTATATATATTAAGATTACACTGTATGTTGAACGTTGATGGTTTTGCTGTGTGCCTGTTATCTGAGGCTTTGGGTGCATTTTTTTTCCTTCTCCCCTGCATGCTTTTGGAACAGATGCATCTGTTTTAAGATTTTCAGATTATATGGATGCTGGTAAATAGGAGGATGCCAAAGCTGTTAACAGCAATTATTTGGTTCTTGATTGAACTTGTATTAACGATGGTGCTCACCTTTCTTGTAACTTGTTTCTACTTTGAGACATTTTAGTCATCAAATCATTCTATGCATAAAATTGCTAAAACATCAGACAATACAACTTATATTATCCGAGATTCCTGGGTAAAGTATATATTTGGCAGTTTCCTTGATGCTTGATTATTATTTTTTATTTTGAAAATCAAGTACAGTGTTTGTAAATTTTTATTAAGCTCTTTGCCCTGCTTCCATTGTATGGAAAAGTTTGGTATGTTGATTGCCTTCAGTTTTTTAAATGCTAATATCATATTGAAAGGTGTTAGGTGCACATGTTTTCTTCCTTTCCCCAAAATTATTTTGGAAACAAGAACATCCCCTTTTATTTTCCTCACATGCAAACCAGCTTATATCCTTTATTTTGGAGATGGCTAAATATAAGATATTGTTCTTGCATTGGAATATTTTTTAGCCATGTGGAATAATCTCATGCTGCTTACATTCTTGCGTGGGCTGTTTAACCCTTAAGAAAGGCAATTGGAAGAGCCTAGAGGTCAGGTTTATTGACTACTTTTCCCATCCTAGGCTTTATAATTGACATCATATTATGATATTAGAGACAAGAATTTTCAGAATCTTTGGGAGGTTTGATTTCTTTAGTAATAATCATGATGCTTTTTTGTACAGGGCATGTTGGTTCATGGTTCGTGGAGACAGAATTCCTGGGTTTACTTGCAGTCAAGAAAGAATTTTGTTCGACTATGGCAGCATATCAGCAGATTTTTGTTATCTTCTTTGTTTTAGCATAATGTTGAGGCAATTTTGAGTTTGAGAAACGCTTTAAATTATAATTTTTCCTAAGCGGCTTGAGCGTGACTTCATATTAATTTTTTGGTTGACTTTTCTTAATATCGTAATGTGTATGAGTTCACAGATGAATTGGCTTAATTGCTGTTTGTTAGGTACTCCAAGACCCAATTCAAATTATGTTTTCATTGATGACCGTTTCGAAACAATTCTCTGATTCAGTCAAATTCTTTGCTTGGTTGTTTCTCTTAATATATGAAAGTTACAGCACATGTTTGAGTGAAAAATGCAACTGAAACTAAGCCAAAATTTGGCAGCATCCAAAGCCCAAGATAAAGAAGAATCATAGACTATGCAATCATTTAAACTTTTACGATTTCACAAGAAAAAATGGACATATGACAAGCTGCGATCTATAAGACAAATTTTTGGTTTTATTGTATAAGATGACTAACAGGTATTCATTCCCCAAAGAATGCAAATTAAAAAGGTGTGATGATGCACTTGCTAGAATGGGTGGGATTTTGTAATTTATAACATTCTCCCAATCTGATGCTTTGTTATTATTATACTAATGTTCAGACAAACTTGGCATGTACCATGGCTTCAGTCCTAGGACGGTTTAAACTTTAAAGAGATCGAATAAGAGCTATCAATATATTACAACGTAGGAAATTGGAAAATCAAACTGAGGAATTGGAACCTGGTACAAAAAATATTGGTTCGAGTAACATGAGGTGCCTATATACTCAAATATTGACAGGTAATAGTATATATAAATATGTATATGTACGCCTCGTTGAGCGTGATACAACAATGTTAATGCATTACCACAAGCTAATGCTCGATATCTTACCTGGACGAGTAGAGCATAGTGAATTCATGAATTTAAATTATGGATTGCGTCGATGGACAAGGATTTGATTGCTATTGATCCTTGTTAGCGCAGATTATAAATTTTTCTAGTAACAACTTTAGTTCAACACTTAGAGATAATAATTTGAGAGACTCGAAGTGAGAGGTTAACATAATGCTATATATGAACACCACGTAATCCAAAAACTTAAATCGATGAGTTTGGATCCAACTAAATTGTAGTATTAAGGACTCACTCTTGTAATTAGTATCTCTTGTGGGACTTAACACTTGACTAACCACACTGTCCACATGTAAATATTTCGACAAATCTTCACATTCAAGTGTGAATCTTCTACTAAATCACTTGTAACACTTTATTTATTTTTTCTCTTGAATGAAAGTCTTTTTTTGCACAATCTATGTGTCATGCATTACCTTCACCAATAGAGTGCCCTTTACTCAATTACAGGTGGAGCGAAGATGGGAGTCTTCCTTGCACAACAATGACAGTCACCAACACGCATCTAGTAAAAGCTTTACTTAATCATGGATAGAATTGAGGAGTCTTCCTCTTAGTTGGTGTTATCCACTGTCAAACGCCTGCCCAGTTGAACCATTGACTTGAATTTCATAAATCCACTTGTTGGGGGAAATAAGAACTTGAAAAAACTGCAGTTGAATAGCTAATATAATATATAAGAACACCATATAACCCAAAGGCTTTGGTAATATGTTTGGGTCCAACTATGTTATATGAGCTTCTCACTCTTGTAATTAGTATCATCAACACTTTACTAATTAACCACATTACACACGCATAAATATTTCAAACTTAAACTATTAATACGAAACAACTAAAATCAACTTAAAGAATAAGACTAATCCCAATATATACATAAAAACCCTAATTTCGAATTTCGACTTTTTTTTTTCCCTTCAATTGGCTTCTTTCCTTAATTGATTAAGATTCTCCACATCTTAATAATCAAGATGTGGAGACAGAATTCCTTGGGTTTACTGGTAGTTGAGAAAGAATTTTGTTCGATCAATTCTTTGGTTTGGCTGTAGGTTGCACACTTCTTGACCATGGCAGCATATCGGCAGATTTTTATTATCTTCTTTGTTTTTTACATAATGTTGAGGCAATTTTGAGTTTGAGAAACGATTTAAATTATAATTTTTCCTAAGCGACTAAAGCGTGACTTCATATTAAATTTTTTGGTTGGTTTTTTCTCTTAATATCGTAATGTGTATTAGTTCACAGATAAATTTAGCTTAATTGCTGTTTGTTAGATACTCCCAAGACCCAATTCAAATTATGTTTTCATTGATGACCGTTTTGAAACAATTCTCTGATTCAGTCAAACTCTTTGCTTGGTTGTTTCTCTTAATCTTGTAAATGTGTATGAGCTTCAATAACCCATGATACACACAATAAATACGAAAGTTACAGCACATGTTTGAGTGAAAAATGGAACTGAAACTAAGCCAAATTCTGGCCACATCCAAAGCCCATGATAAAGAAGAATCATAGACTACGCAATCAATTGGGTGCCCCAAGTCTTTGTACATTTTGATGAGTTCGGCTAAAGTCTTTGAGCCAATGGCTTTCAAACGAGTGAGATAGGCATGGAGACTCTCCGATTGGTGAAAGCCACCCTCATTATAGCGATCTGATATTGTGTCAAATTGGACACAGGCTGATGACTTGGGCTGCATGGATATGAAAATGAAATGAGTGATGGCAAATGTGGCTCTAACCCCTTTGGAGGCTAATGGGTTTGCGTGGCCTTGACTTGGGTAAGATAGTGCCAACACATGGGCTCCATGGCCTTTCTTTTCCACCTCTATCTCTAGGGATTACGAATTATCACTTTATTTCTTTTCAAGCAATTGAAAAAATAATTGAACAATGAACAATAATCACATGAGCAAGATATTTGTAGGCATTGGGTATGCAAGTCAAACATGTGTTCAACTACTTTATAGTTTATATTACGTCAACTGGAGAATGATATACGGAACTTGTTTTGATTGCTTAAAAATAAAATAGAACAATAATTAATCTCATGAGCAAGCTATTTGTAGGCATCAGGTATGCAAGTCAAACATGTGTTCAACCACTTTATAATTTATATTACATCAACTGGAGAATGATAGATGTAACTTGTTTTGATTGCTTAAAAATAAAATAAGAGAGGCACGCAACATGAACATTTAGCGATATTCTTAGGTTGGGATAGAGAATTTATATCCATGTGTGGTGCGCCATTACTACTGGATGCACATTTTTAGAACAAAAATTATCGATTTATATTTTTTTAATTTAAACTTTTCCAATTTCATAAGAAAAAAAATGGACATGTGACAAGCTGCGATCTATAAATATTTCTTTCTGGAACATTTAGAATAAGACAGAAATTTTAGGCTTTATTTTATAAGATAACTAACAGGTATACAATCTTCGAAAGAATGCAAATAAAAAAAGTGTGATGATGCACTTGCCAGAGAAGGGGTGTGAGATAGGAAGGGGATTTTGTAATTCATTACATTCTCCCAGATGCTTTCTCATTTATACTAATATTTAGATAAACTTGGCATGTATTATGATACGCAGTGTGTCTACTAACCTTGCCGTTTATTTGTTATTGGAATTCCATATTTTACCCCCAAAAAAAGAAAATGAAATATATATATATATATATAATATATATATATATATATATATATGTGTGTGTGTGTGTGTGTGTGTAGATACACACACCTCGTTGAGCGTGATACAACAATGTTAATGCTCGATATGTTTCCTGGACAAGTAGAGCATAGTGAATTGAATTTAAATTATTTATTGCATCGATGGACAAGGATTTGATTGCTATTGATCCTTGTTAGCGCAGATTATAATTTTTTCTAGTAGTAACTTTAGTTCAACACTTTTGTTTTAGAGAGAGAATAATTTGGGGAGACTCCAAATGAGAGGTTAATATAATGCTATATATGAACATCACGTAATCCAAAAACTCAAATCGATGAGTTTGGGTCCAACTAAATTATAGTATTAAGGACTCACTCTTGTAATCAGTATCCCTTGTGGGACTTAATCACTTGATTAACCACACTACTTACATGTACATATCTCACTCTACATTCAAGTGTGAACTTTTTACTAAATCACTTGTAACACTTTAGTTAGTTTTCCTCTTGAATGGAAGTCTTTTTTTGCACAATCTAAGTGTCATGCATTAACATCACCAATAGTTAGAGTGCTCTTTACTTAACTATAGGGAGAGCGAATATGGGAGTTTTTCTTTGCACAACTATGGAAGTCGCCAACACACATCTAGTAAAAGCTTTACTTAACCATAAGTAGAGTTGAGGAGTCTTCCTCTTAGTTGGTGTTATCCACTATCAAACACTTGCCTAGTTGAACCATTGACTCTTATTTCATAAATCCACTTGTTGGGAGATAGGAACTTAAGAAGACTCAAGTTGAGTAGTTAATATAATATATAAAAATACCATTTAACCCAAAGGCTTTGGTAATAAGTTTGGATCCAACTATATTATATGAACCTCTCACTCTTGTAATTAGTATCATCTCAAAACTGTACTAATTAACCACACTACTCAAACAAGAATATTTCAAATTTAAACTATTAATACAAAACAACTAAAATCAACTTAAAAAATAAGTTTATTTTTTTCCCTTCCAATTGGCTTCTTTCCTTAATTGATTAGCATTCTTTACATCTTTTTGGTCTTTGAGTACGAGTTGGGTTCAATTCACACCTTGGCGTGTAAATTCTCAATTACCTATAAAACATATATAATTCAAAATGGGTCACAAATTAACATTAAATATGCAAATATGAGATTACTTTATTTCATATATTTCATGCTCATCATGATATATCTTTCTTTAGGTTGGATATTAAAAGGAGGTATTTTGCTAATTTTAAAGTTTATAGAAATATTTTGGTTAGTTTATAATTTTAAGGGATATTTCTATCATTTTAAAGGCTTTCATGATATTTTGGAGTTTTCAAGAATATTTTGGCTATTTTGGTGATACATTTTCCAATTTGATGTTTCAAAGGGTTTTTTTTTTTTTTTTTTTTTTTTTTCATCTTTTAGGTTTTTATGGGTTCTATTATCCTGAAAGAAAAGAGGGATTTTGGGTCCATGAGAAGGAGGTTTTAGTTTAATTAAAAGTAGAAATCCTAAAATATGAAAGGGTAGAGCAAGAGACAGGAGAAAATGCTCAACACAGAGCATTATGCAACAAACTAAAACCAACGTTGCTGCACAAAAATTCTCCACACCCACTTCAATTAGAGAAATCCAGACGCCCATTTCCTATAATTCAGTAGGCCTGAGTGTAATTCTCGATCTCACTTGGCAGCACTCCCCGATCTAGTGCCCTTTCTCTTGATCTCCCTTGCTCAACAATCATTTGTTATCTTCCTTATTTTGTACTTTTTCTCTCAAGAAGTAATGGCATGTTCATTATTTCCCTTGTATTTTTCTTCCTCTTGATGGTTCTGACTCTGACATTGATGGGCAAATTCTCATACTTGACCTCTTGCATGTGCCTTGGCAAAGAGAACAAGATAAGTTTCTCTCTCACTCTCTTTATATAATGATACACATCTTCATATGATATTGCTAAATGCATAGATCGGCAGGGATTTACTAATGAATATATTTATATCGGCATTCATGAATATATTCATTTTATCTCTCTAAATATATTAGTCTAGCCTTGCTAAACATATTTCTTAACCTCTTTTTGTATGCTTTATATTACATATCCCACATTGCTTGAACACGAGAAACTCTCTCTTTTTCATTTTTCCTACTTCATTACATTATTTTGTTGCCTTAGATAAAAACACAACAATAGTGTCCAAATAATGACCAATTGGCGTGAATATCGAACTCAAGTACCTCAAAGAACTCAACTTTAATCACTAATTTATCCAAATGTGACGTGTACTCCTACAATCATTTAACAATCATTCTAATAATAACAATTCATTTATTACTTTATGAGATAGAAACTAGTGTATCAATTTAGATACAATTTCATCAATGTTCTTGTCCGAAGTGCCTCCCTCACTGATGGCCTCTAGAGCCAAGCCCTTCCATTTTATAGCATTCTCTTTCATTTCTCTACCTCTCTCACCCTCCATTACTTCCCTTATGCAAAACTCAATCTCTTCTCTACCCACAATCCCATTCTCTTCAACCTTAACCCTTATTCCCACCTTCCACACATCCTGAACAAACTTGGCATCTGTTGTTTGGTCGGTCCATTGTGGCATACCCACCATTGGCACTCCCAAGCTCAATGCCTCAACCGTAGAATTCCACCCACAATGTGTAAAAAAGCACCCAATAGCCTTATGTGATAGCACTTCCATTTGTGGGCACCAATTCACCACCATGCCTTTCTCTCCAATATCCTCCACAAACGTTTTTGGGAGCTTTGCTTCCTCTGAAGCCCTAACAACCCACAAAAAGTAGTAATTGCTTCCCTTAAAACCCAAAGCCAATTCCTCCATTTGCTTGTTGCTTAAATTGGCCATGCTACCAAATGACACAAAAACAACAGACCCTGCTGGCTTGGTGTCGAGCCAATTGATGATATTAATAGAGGACTCTAAAGTGAAGAGGTTAAGCCCATAACGGTCATCATTCTTGACTCGGTTGTCGAGGTACTTAGATGGAACTGTTGGCCCAATTGTAAACAATGGACAAATTTTTGACATTGCATCCACCACCTGTTATAATAAAGCACAACATATAATCAGTCTTTAATTTATTGGGGCCCATAATTGTTATTGTTCTTTCTAAAGACTTCTTATCCTTTAGTAAGTTCATTGCTTTTCAAAACTTAACTTCTCTTGAAAATTGTTTAGTTTCCACGCTATTTCATAATTCTCATTTCTTGAAAATTTTTTACTTTCAAAAGAGGGTTTAGAACATCTTGCATATCCACATGATTTTCCTTTTAAACCTCACTACATAGCATTTGTATAACTTGACATAAAATATGCATAATTCCTTTGAAATATAAGCATAAGCATATTTATCTAAAGCATTGTTATAAAAACACATCTTACAAAAAAAAACATGGGCTGCTAGACCCTCATGTCATATTCTTTCTAAAGACTGATTAAAATATATAAAAATTTGTTGATAGTCACGGCCTCAATTATGCTAGGATGTAATGTCAACATAATCTTCTATCTAGCTGTAGTCGAATTTTTTTATAATTAATATTTGTTTTTAGTATATCTTTATATTACTTAATCCTATATTAGGATGATGAAAAAGAGAGTAACAAGAAGAGAAGTAATTGCAAAGCTACTGAAATATAAAAACTAGTTAGATTATGTGTATCATTAAATTTCTTAACCATAATTTAGATGATGAAAAAGAGAGTAACAAGAAGAGAAGTGAAAAGCTATTGAAATATAAAAACTAATTAGATTGAGTTTATCATTAAATTCCTTAACAATAATTTGGATGGGAGAGAAGAGAGGAAAAGGTGCTTGGAATTCCATTCATCCTTTCCTCCTTCCTCCATTTGTACTAGGAGAAGGTATCTCTTGTGTCTGTTCCATGTAGCAGGCCCCTCACAAGCTTGTGGATACCATATAGGGCCCAAAAAATTGTCAAAAATTTGCTCCATAGTAATAAAAAATATTTCTTGTGCCGGTTCCATAGAGCAGCCGTGTGAGATAATTTTCACCGTGTAGCGGACTTGTGAGATATTTAAAGCAGTTGCAAATATAAAGTAATAGCATTAAAAATGGTCTACAGCATAACCTACCTCAGCCTCTAACTTGTAGAAGGTGTTGACAACAAGCCAATCGGCTTTATCAGTGTTATAAAACTGCCTCAGCACCATCTCAAAATAAGCTGGATATGATCTATTATCATAGACGAAGGATGGCAAATCTTGTAGCTCAAGCAACGGCATTCCAGGAATGGACACTGGTGTTGATGAAACTGGGAGCTTCAAAAGTCCATGATGCACATAATAATATATGAAATTAACAGCACATGCTTGGGTGAAAAATGAAACTGCGACTAAGCCAAATTGTTTGGCCACATCCAAAGCCCAAGGCAAAAAAGCATCATAGACTAAGCAATCAATTGGGTGCCCCAACTCTTTGTACTTCATGATGAGATTGGCTACGGTCTTGGACCCATTATCTTCCAAACGAGTGAGATAGTCATGGATGCTCTCTGATTGGTAAAAGCCACCCTCATCATAGCCATCAGATATTGTGTCAAATTGGACAGATTCTGAGGGCTCAGGCTGAAAGGTCATGTAGATGAAATGGGTGGTGGCAAATGTGGCTCTAAGTCCTTTGGAGGCTAACCTCTTAGAGAAATGGAGCATTGGGTTTATGTGGCCTTGACTTGGGTAAGGCAGTGCCAACACATGGGCTCCATAGCCTTTGTTTTCCATCTCTCTTCTGGGAGTACAATTACTACTTCACTCCCTTTCTTTTTCTAGGTAAGTGAAGAAATGAATGAACAATAAAGAACACGCTATCACATATTACCAGTTGAGCCAAGCTATTTGCAGAGGCGATGCAAGTCAAACATATGCTCTCCCAATGGATAGGAATAAAACAAAGATTGGTAGGTGACATTAGAAAATAGATACATATAAGAATGAGAGGCCATAAAGGGCCATATCCCAAAGACATTTTAGAAAAGAACAAGGGAAAGCCTCCAAAAATAATTTCTAGACAAATACAAAACTCTATCAATCAATTTTTTGATTAGTCCATCGGGATAATTTCAAGGGATTGAAAAGTGGTATACATATATAAAATAATGATCCATGTAACATGAGTTGACAATAGATTAAAAGATAGGAAATTGGAATCAAATAGAGGAATTGGATCGGGTAACATGTGGTACCTATATATAATAATATAGCACAGGTAATAATTATAGGACAAAATTTCTCTCCAAACTAGTTTGAAGAAAAACTCTTCAAACTTCTCATATATATTTTGTTTTTGGTATGAATTTTGAAAATCTCATATATTTCATGTTTCTTATGTTCTTAACATACATATCAAATTTCATTCAAATTGGATATTATTTACTATTTGATCAATGAACTTATTTTTTATATACAACTTTAGATTACAAAAACTTGAAATTATAACATTCATTTGATAACATAGCAATTGATCTTTGATTTTCTTGAAATTTTGTAAGCATCATAGATGTAATAAGAACATGCAATCTAATGGTTAGATTTTCAAAATTTACACTCAATATAAATATATATGATGAGTTTGTAAGGTTTCTCTCCAAACTAGTTTGGAAAGAAACTTTGTTCATAATTATATTGAAGGTGACCCAAGTTCAGGACAAGCTACAGATAAGCTTGGGGGCCATGGCCACTCTAAAATTTATAATTTTCTTTATTTTATGTATAGTTATTAAAAACATTAAAATTTTAGCTATAAAAATAAAATTTGGCCCCCAGATATTTAAGTTAGTCCAATAATGCTCATAAAAAATAATAAATTTTTTCAATTGGCCTAGTATATAAATAAAGTAGTTTTTTGTTTTTTCAAATTCATTTTTTACATATTTAATATCAAACTAAACAATTTCTATATGCTCATTGGAGTTTAAAAAATGCAAGTTAATTCTCCTAAAAATATTATCTAGCGAATATACATACGTCAAAATTAATAGTTTTATATACAATATATTTATAAATTATGACTTATTTTAGTATCAAAATATTAAGGCTTATATTTATGTGTTTACACATGGCGTGATACAAAGAGGGCGTTTGGATTGCGCGTTTGCACTACCACGTCCACGTTTGAGTTTTTTTTTTTTTTTTTTCACGCGCGTCTGTCACTGTTCATTGGCCATGAACAGTGATTTTAGGCCAATGAACAATAATTTTTGGCATGAACAATATTTTTTACACATTTAAAAATTATTTTGCTACAGTGTTTTCAGTTTTCAACAATAAGTTCTATCCAAACAGACCCTTATAGTATCCGTTTAGATCCGCGTTTGCGGATCCGCGTCTACGTTTTTTCCTTTTTTTATTTTTTTTTTCCAGCCGTATGTTTTGACTTTTCAACAGTGAACAGTGCACGGGTCCCACAAATTTCACTTTTCAGCAACTTTTTTATTAAAAATAGGTCTCACGGCACTATTCATACATTTAAAAATTATTTTGCTGCAGTGTTTTCAGTTTTCAGTTTCAGCAAAATAAGTTCTATCCAAACGGACCCAAAAAAAAAAGCATTAATTTTTCTATATTTTGAATTTCGATAGGGAGATATTAAATAATAATTTTTAATTCACCTATTTAAAGATTAAAGTTCTAATACAAAACAACTAAAATTTTTCAATATTTCAAAAGGTTTTTTAGGATATTTTTGTCATATTAGAAATTTTAGTAGTATTTTGAAAGTTAAATGGAGGTGTTTTGGAGGCTTTGAGGATGTTTTGATCATTTTAGGAATTTCGATATATTTATTAATTTCTTTTTGAATATTTTGTTGTTATTTTGAAACTTTTGGGATTATTTCAAGAGATTTTAGGGTATGTTCTTCATTTGAATGTTTTAAGGGTATTTTGTCATTTTGTAGGTTTTAGGGGGTTCTATTCTCTTAGAGAAGAAGCGATTCTGGTTTCATGGGATAGAGTTAGAGAGATTCTATTCTCTTGTCTTGAGGTTAAAAATATGTTACATTATCTAAGGTAATATAACATTTTATATCCAAAAACAAAAAATAAACAAAGTATTTTTCCTGGTTATGGGAAATAATTTTAAATTTACCAAGATTTTCAGCCACCCAAATGTTCAAATATGAGGAAAACCTTTTCCGAAAAAAATTTCAGACCCAAAACAAACATGAGTAAAAAGGCAAATTCTTTTTCATTATAAAAAGGATCTGACTTTCTTTTCTTTCTTTTTTTTTCTTTTGGATAAATTACCATTTTGATTTCTAACGGTTACACTATGTACATCAATTTCGTTTCTAACACTTCAAATGTGTAAGTTTAATCCTCAAAATTTTGGTTTATATCAAAATAGCCTCTATTGTTTAATAAAAAAAACACTGAAGTGACTAACATATATATGTGCCTCTTAGGATGCCAATCATGCCATGTGGATTACCAACTATGAAATTAGAGATTTTTCACGATTAGAAGGGTTTAAGGAAATTGAGTGCGGAAAACTTCATACTTTGATGTAATTTGGGCTTTAGAGTTTGATTGTTGACTCTAAAATGTTAGTAACTTGATTTTTGAATAAAGTTAGTTAATAAATTGAAAAAACTAGATTGACCCAAGCTAAATAATAAATAGTTGTTACAATCAATTTATGCTTACAATAATTTTATAGATTAGACAGAACTTTTGCCTTGGGGGCTTCAAAACTTTGGCCTTTTTTCATAGATCTTCATCCACAAATGAACTTGTCCACATCAACACCATGAGCTCAGTAATAGTTGTGATTTGAGTGAAATAATCTTGAACGAGGTTTTAACAAAATTTTCTCACAATACTTAGTACCGGTTTGGATAGGGCTTTTCAACACTGCGTCTATGTTTGCGTCTGCCTTTTTTTTTTTTTTTTTTGAGAAGTGCATTTTAGCGCTTTTATGTTTTTTAGTAGGTCCCGTACACTGTTTATGAGACTCACAAACCTCTTTTTTCAACAAAAATTTCATTAAAAATGGGTTTCACAGTACTATTCACATTTTTAAAAATTATTTTGCTACAATATTTTTAATTTTCAACAAAATAAGCGATATACAAAAACTCTCACGAAGGAAAATGGAATGGCTAGTTACTAGTTAGTTGGTTACCTTTTCTCTAAAAATTGTGCATGAAAAAAGAGTATTTATATATATAGGTTAAGGTTTAGGTTCAACAAGTGTTTAGATTGGACAAAAGTCTACGTCCCACAACGTGAATTCAGTGAAATTCCTTATAACTTAAATTACTAATCATGTGAGTCCAGAAGTCACTGAAGCAAATTTTCCTGAAATCGCATTCTTAACCTAACTAATTTATTATGTATACAAAAGTTTCCAACTTATACTTATATCGTAACATAAATTATCCTAAAACGTGATCTTAATTAGAATTATAATTTCATATAAATAATTGCATATTTGAATTGTACTCGAAAAATCAAGTGGGAGCTTGATCTTGTTTTTTTTTTTAAATGAAAATTAGAAAAATCTAAATATTAAAAACTTAAAAGTCCTGACAAAGCTCACTTGCGAGCCACATGATTAGGGGTCCACGCACGCCCATGGCCCACTTTGATGGTTAGGTTCGTTAAAGGCTTATGATTGGTCACTGTCCTGGAAAATGACTAACTGACCGCACTTTGGGCCGAAATACAACCAAAAAAAAGAAAAAATAAAAAAGAACATATTCTCAAAAGTAAAAACATTAAAAACTTAAGTTATGGTTTCATATAGGCACTCTCAAAATTATTAGACGGAATTTTTTTTGGAGTTAACCTTGCCTAAATTCTAGAATAAACATTATTTTAGTACTCCTTCAGTTGACATATTTTGAGGGGACAAAATTCAAATTAGATGGAATAATTAGTGAAGTTTAGAGTTAGTAAATTAATTTTTCTATTTCATTGTATTTAGTTGATCTGGAGGTGTCCATCTCTATCAAAAAAAAAAAAGATCTTGAGGTGTCGTAACTTTGAAAGTGTGATAAATTTGGTAAAGCTATTGGAAGTAAGTGACCTTTTTTTTCCTTCACTAGTAATATTTTTACTTAAAACATATTGTTTAATTTAAAGAAAAAATTATTTATTTCTCTGCATAAAACTTATTTTTGGAATTATGCTAAAAAGTTCTTTAAAGAGAAAAACCATAGTTTCCTTTCCTTATGAAATGATATAGTTTTACATAATTCAAAAAATTTGGATCAAGTGTGCGAATTGTCTAGTAAAAAGAACCAACATTTTGAATGAATATGATATATACGATTGTTTTCTATTTTTGAACTGAGATGTTATCATATTTGATTTTAGATATGACTACAAACAAAATTGATTATGTTGTAGGAAATTAAGCAATTACAATCTTATTATTCAAAGGAACCCACAAGTGAACTTATTTATTATTTCTATGTCTATAGACTTTATTTACTATGAATAATTATGTTCTTGTTTTTCTATGTTTGTTCTAGCTAGTTAGGTTTATTGATTATTTACCGAGCTATGGAGCATAAATTTTTTCATTGATCACAGTGAATATTTAAACACAATGGCATCACTTTCCAAGGCGATACAATTAGAGAAAAAAAAAAGTGATTACGTTCTCAAACTACATCCTAAGTTGAGATTATTACATCTAAAAAAAAAAATGTCTATCAAATTAGGAGTTTATGAATCCAGATACAAATTCATCAATGTTCTTGTCCGAACTGTCACCCTCACTAATAGCCTTTATTGCCAAATCCCTCCACTTCTTAGCATTTTCTAGGAAATCTTTCCCTCTCTCCTCCTCCATTACCTCCTTAATGCAAAAATAAATCTCTTCTCTTTCAACAATGCCATTCTCACAAAGCTTAGCCCTCACTCCCACCTTCCACATATCCTGAACATACTTGGCATTCGTAGTTTGATCGGTCCATTGTGGCACCCCCACTATTGGCACTCCAAGCTCAATGCCTCTAAGGTTGAATTCCAACCACAATGTGTTAAAAAGCACCCAATTGCCTTATTTGATAGCACTTCCAGTTGGGAGCACCATTGCACTACCAAACCTTTATTTCCTATCTCTTCCACAAACTTTTCAGGGAGCTTTGCTTACTCAGAAGCCTTAACAACCCCCAAGAAATGGAGTTTACTTCCTTTTAAAGCAAATGCCAATTCCTCCATTTGCTTGTTGCTTAAACAAGCCATGCTATCAAAGGACAAATAAATAACAAACCCTTTTGGCTTAGTGTTAAGCCAATCATTGCAAACAGATGAGTCTGATAAGAAAATGTTAAGCCCATAATCATTATCATTTTCTAGACGTTTGTCTAAATAGAAAGATGGAATTATTGGTCCAATTGGCAGTAATCGACAGACTTTTGACATGGAGTCCACCACCTGATATGAAAAAGGACAAATCATAACACCAATTAGTTTATGGTGTATGCGATAATTGAACTTCAAAACTTTTGTTCAACCATTGAGGCTTAAAAAGTCCTGATAATACTTGCAAGTCACATGTTTTAGGGCCCTAGCACGCCCCAAAAAATAAAAAGAAAAAAAAAACTAATAGGCCCCACTTTGATGGGCTTATGATTGTTCATTCTCCTAGAAAATGACTAAGAGACCCCACTTTAGGCCTATTAAACATGTTCTCAAAAGTCAAAACATTAAAAACTTAAGCGGCAATTTCATATAGACACTCTCAAAATTATTAGATTGAATTTCTGGGGTTAACCTTGCCTAAATTCTTGAACAAACATTATTTTGGTACTCCATCAGTTGACATACTTCGAGGGGACAAATTCAAATTAGATGGATTTCACATAAATTTAGTTAATTAGTAAAGTTTAGAGTTATTAAATTAATTTTTCAATTTGATAAAGCTATTGTAAGTAAGAGATTTTTGTTCCTTAACTAGTAATATTATTACTTAAAACATATTGTTTAATTTAATGAAATAATTATTTGTTTCTCTATATAAAATTTAGGATAACGTTTGACTACAAACTTAGTTGTAACCTAAGGCTACAACTTCAATCAATATCTTTTTACTGGATATGAATTTTGACAAATTCACCATTAAATTACTTTTACTTCTTATATTCTCCATGCTTGCCAAATTTTTAAAAGATTAAAAATCAATACCTATGTCATTAATTAATTGTTTAATTGCAAGTTTTTGTAGTCTAAAATTATGCTTAAAAAATAAGTTTATGGATCATATAGTAAATAACATCCGATTGGCACAAATTTTGACTTATGTGTTAAGAGTATACAGAATACGCAATCCAACAATTATATTTTCATAATATATAGTCATATTAGTTTTTTTAATGGAAATTGTAGTCTTAGGCTACAATTAAGTTTGTAGCCAAATTTTTTCCAAAATTTATTGTTGGAATTATCCTAAATAAGTTCTTTAAAGAGAAAAACCACAGTTTCCTTTCCTTATGAAATAATATAGTTTTACATAATTCAAAAAATTTGGATCAAGCGTGCAAAAAGTTTAGTAAAAAGAACCAACATTTTGAATGAAATTGATATATAAGATTGTTTTCTTTCTTTGAACTGAGATGTTATCATATTTGATTTTAGATATGACTACAAACAAAATTGATTATTTTGTAGGAAATTGAGCAATTACAATCTGATTATTCTTAGGAACCCACAAGTGAACTTATTTATGTTTCTATGTCTACGAAGTTTATTTATTGTGAACAATTATGTTCTTGTTTTTATATGTTTGTTCTAGCTAATTAGGTTTATTGATTATTTACTGAGCTATGGTGCTCACATTTTTCTCCTTTTTACATTACAAACTCTAAAGAATAGCTAGCTCACAAGACTTTTCTTTCAGTGCCGTAGGAATACTTTCTTTTTAATGTTAGTTTTAGTGTTAGGTTGATCCTATGGAAAGCTTGTAATTTTGTGGATTGTTTATTGTTATGAATTATGTGAGAATGTTAGTTGCCACTAAATTTTATTGGAGAACAATTATTGAATCGCTTTTGGAGAATAGTTATTCTTTCTTAATAAAACCTTGCACACTTGTGAGATTCCTAGACGTGTAATTGCTGCCACATATCTAGCCCGTACAATTAGGTTCGAGATGTGATTTTTTTTTTAATAATTCAATAGTTACAACAAGAAAATAGGTTAATGTTTATGTTAAAATGATCAAGGATCGATCTGTTGAGCTACAAGATTCTTGACTTGAGGTGTGATTAGTATTTAGATAATGTTTCACAACCAAATAACAAACTTAGGATTTTTTTCATTGACCGCAGTGAATATTTAAAAATAATGGCCACTTTCCGCAAAGAGAGAATTAGAGAGAAAAAAAAAAAAGGTGAATACATTCTCAAGCTGCATCATGAGTTTAAGATTATTACATCTAAAAAACAATAGTCTTTTAAATTAGGAGTTTATGAATTTGGAGACAAATTCATCAATGTTCTTGTTTGAACTACCACCCTCACTAATAGCCTTTATAGCCAAATCCCTCCATTTCTTAGCATTCTTTTGGAAATCTTTCCGTCTCTCACCCTCCATTACTTCCTTAATGCAAAAATCAATCTCTTCTCTTTCAACAATGCCATTCTCACAAACCTTAGCCCTCACTCCCACCTTCCACACATCCTGAACATACTTGGCATTCATAGTCTGATCAGTCCATTGTGGCAACCCCACCATTGGAACTCCCAAGCTCAATGCCTCCAAGGTTGAATTCCAACCACAATGTGTTAAAAAGCACCCAATTGCCTTATTTGATAGCACTTCCAGTTGGGAGCACCATTGCACTACCAAACCTTTATTTCCCGCCTCTTCCACAAACTTTTCAGGGAGCTTCGCTTCCTCTGAAGCCTTAACAACCCACAAGAAATGGAATTTACTTCCTTTTAAAGCAAATGCCAATTCCTCCATTTGCTTGTTGCTTAAACTAGCCATGCTACCAAAAGACAAATAAATAACAGATCCTTCTAGCTTAGCGTTGAGCCAATTATTACAAATAGATGAGTCTGATGCGAAAAGGTTAAGCCCATGATCATTGTCACTTTCTAGGCGTTTGTCTAAATAGAAAGATGGAATTGTTGGTCCAATTGCCAGTAATTGACAAACTTTTGACATTGAGTCCACCGCCTGATATGAAAAAGGACAATAATCAAATTTCGATTGGCATGAAAGGTTACAATGCTAGTATCATTGTCACACACGCCGTTAGAATTGTTCTATGTGTGGTAAATTATGATTGGTTGTTTGCTACTATCACAAAAGTCCACTATTTTTTCTTCATCACTCACAATATGTTGGATAGTTGTAACAAAGTGTATGATACTAATATTATTGCAACCTTAATTTTAACATGATCTTTATGGAAGTTTAAGGCTAAATATGTTAGGATGAGCATTTACATCCAATTATGCATAATAAATTGATAAAGTATTAGATGGAATAACTATAGCAAAAGTGCATTGATTATTATAACATTAATAGCCAAGAGTCTTGTAATTTAATTGACACGTCTTGATATTTCCATCCGAGACATCCATGATTCCAAAAAAAAAGAAAAAAAAAAGTATAACGTTAATAAGCTCAAACTCATTGTTTATGCTTTTGAGATAAAAGGTATCTCAACATGCTGTTAGGAACCTATGGGTAGAATTCACCTTTTAGACCAGTTTGCAAGAAAACGGTGCTCAAAAACTTATAAAAACATGGTTAAGCTTACACTAAATTCATGTGGGACACTAAGATTATAACACATGCTATGTTAGTGGACTCGCAAAAAAAAAATGGAAATTAAATTTATAACAAAGTGTGGTTGTATAATTAGCCGTCCTTTCTTCGAAGGCTATTTTGTTTTCCACGAGCTAATAGTGTTAGTTCGTTGGCTAGTTGGGTTTTCTTCAAGGGACTTGGGAAACACATTGTTTTTTTGTTTTCTTTTTCACTGCCTAGATAAATTTTTGACATGGAAGAACTATCACAAAGCTGGACAAGATTATCGCTTTCAGAAAGAGAGGGACCAGGTTGCTGTTTGGAGGATGAATTCAGCTCCAAAGAACACATCATAGCAGCAAAATTCCTTACGAAACGAGCACTTAATATGGAGGCCATTGCAAAAACATTTACCCCATTATGGCGTTCAAGAAGTGGATTTACGATCAAGAACTTGGGTGACCATGTGATCCTGTTCATTTTTGAAAACGAACTTGAAGTAGAGAAGGTCCTTAAAGCTGAGCCATGGTGTTTTGATAAGCACTTAGTGATTATGCAGAAATATGATAAGAGTATGGCAATGGAAGAATTGAAATTTGTGAAGACTCAATTTTGGGTGCAAGTTCACGGACTCCCCTACAAATTCATGAATGTTAAGGTAGCTGAGAAGGTTTGTGAAGTTGTTGGAAAAATTGTACCTTCTACTGATCCAGCTGAAACGGAGGGTGAAAATTTTATGAGGATTCGTGTAGAGATGGATGTATCTTTACCACTGTGTCGTGGCCGAGTAGTGTCCATGGATACCGGAAAAAAAATTTGGGTAACGTTTAAATATGAACGATTACCAAATATTTGCTATTGGTGCGGTAAAATGGATCATTCGGACCGTGATTCTGAGATATGGATAGAAAGTGAAGGAAATCTAGCAGATTCACAAAAGCAGTTTGGACCTGCACTTCGTGCACCACCATTCTTTCCGTCAAAGCGAAGTGTGGTAGCTGTTCCGGGCTTTTACAGTCAGAAAAGGTCAGCAACAAAGACTCATGTCACTAAAAACAGAGCCGATGGTGGTGGTGTAGCCGGTGGAGGATCACAAGCCATGGAGGAGGTCATGGTGGAGCAAATTCTGGCCAACGCGAACAACACATTCAATGCTCATTCAAGTGAGGAAACCGACACAATCAAGGCGCCTATTCAATTAGGAAACGGTTACACTGAAATCATTAACCAAGACCATAACACACCCCCTCATAATCCGGACCAATTCAATGCCGATATTTCAGGAAGCAATCAACATGGAATTATTGATGCTAGCTGTCCATCGAATCCAACGGTCCAAATTGGAATTATTCCAATCAATAATACAAGTAAATGCTCCAACTACAATGACTTATGGGAAGCGGCTCATGCAAAACCTGATGATCACACATTCAACCCTCCTCTTTTGCCACGTGAGCACCACGAGTTTAATAGGGCAACAAAGAAAAATGGCACATGGACAAGGCTGGACAGAGACAAGTAGGCGCAGCCGGTTGAACAGGGGAACACCTTTGGTCCTTGTAAACGAAAATTATTAACAATAGGAGATCATTTTGAATTACCTTGCAACAAGAAAAAGGTTTTGAAGGATGATGTTGAATTCTATTCTCAAATGGTGGAGGCTGTTAATCAGCCCCGCCAGGAGCCATGAATCTCTTAGTGTGGAACTGTCGTGGGCTTGGGAACCTATGTACAGAGAAGGAGCTTGGAAATATTATCCGGGCAAAAGATCCCTTTGTCGTGTTTTTAGCCGAAACATGGGCAGACGAAGTGAGGCTAGAACGAGTACTTCATAGCATAGATTTTGATCACAAATGGGAGGTTTATAGTGGGAAGAGAGGTGGAGGATTGGTGCTATTCTAGAAAAAATATGTTCATGTAACTGTGGAGGATTCACATAGGTTCTTTATTGATGTAACCCTAAATAAAAATAAGGAGTCAGAATGGAGGTTTACTGGATTCTACGGAGAGCCGGAAACTCATCGGAGAATGGAGGCTTGGACTAAATTAAGGGGGTTGAATAATAAAGAAGGCAGTCCATGACTTTGTGCGGGAGATTTCAATGAAATCTGTAGACAAGATGAAAAACTGGGGGGAGCATTGAGAAACCACAACCAAATGCAACAATTTCGAGATGTAATTGACGAGTGTGGTTTCATTGATTTGGGGTTCGAGGGATCAAAATTCACCTGGAGTAAGCATTTTACTGATGGTCATTCAGTTTGGGAACGATTGGATAGAAGGTTGGGGAATAGTGAGTTTCTCATGAGATTCCCAGGTACAAGGGTGTCACATCTCAGCTGTATGTCATCAGATCACAGTCCACTCCTTATCAATCTTACGGGTTTGGAGTCTCCACCCAGGAAGGAAGTGTTTCATTTTGAGGAGATGTGGCTTTCTAACACTTGATGTGGAGAAATTGTGGAGGCTGTTTGGAGGAATGGGGAGAATGGTGATACCATGGAAAAAATTGAAAAATGTAGTAAGGCTTTGGAAGAGTGGGGAAAAAATGAATTTGGTAGTATAAGGCGAGAATTGGAGGACAAAAAGAAATTGTTGGTCAGGATTGAGGCCAAGACTATGAGAGGGGTAGATAATTCACGGCTTAGAGAATTGAAAGCCAAAATTCATGACTTCATGGATAAGGAAACACGGATGTGGTGCCAAAGATCAAGGGTGTTATGGCTGAAAAATGGGGATAGTAATTCCAAATTTTTCCACAACAAAGCAACTCAGAGATTTAGAAAGAATTCCATTAGTGGAATAGAAGATGAAAGGGGGAACTGGCAAGAGCAACCAGAAGCGGTTGGAGACATCATTGTGGAGTATTTTGCAGAATTGTTCATTGCAAGGAATTCAGTAATTGAGGAAGGTGCTCTCTCTTTTATACCAAGGTTGGTCACGGATGAGATTAATGAGCAACTAATGGGGGAGTTCACGGAGTGGGAAATTCAGGCTGCACTAAACCAAATGGCGCCCCTAAAAGCACCAGGCCCTGATGGGATGCCACCATTATTCTATCAACACTTTTGGGGGATTATGAATGGAAAGGTAACTTCCACAATACTAGTTTGGCTGAATTCAGGTAACTTACCTTACCCAATAAACCATACTTTTGTCACTCTAATTCCTAAAGTGAAGAATCCTGTTTCAGTCTCACAATATCGCTTTATTAGTCTATGTAATGTATTGTATAAGATATTTTCAAAAGTCCTTGCAAACAGATTAAAAAAATTCATGCCAGATCTTATAACTGAGCATCAATCTGCATTTGCAAAGAATAGGCTTATCTCAGATAATATCTTAGTAGCTTTTGAAACTTTGCACTGTATGAAAAATCATAATTCAGGACAAACAGGCTTTATGGCGCTAAAACTAGACATGAGCAAGGCGTACGACAGGATGGAATGGAATTATCTTCAGAAGCTGATGGAAAAAATGGGATTTTGCTCAAGGTGGATCAGTTTGATTATGGAGTGTGTTCGTACAGTCTCATACTCAATTCTGGTGAATGGCGATCCAAAGGGGCTAATCCATCCAACAAGAGGCATATGACAAGGCGACCCACTATCTCCTTTCCTTTTCCTATTATGTACAGAAGGTTTACATGGCTTAATCAAAAGAGCTGCAAGGGCAAAGGAGATCAATGGCTTCTCAATATGCAAAAGAGGTCCCAAATTAACACACTTATTTTTTGCAGATGACAGCTTGCTTTTTTGTAAGGCAAATTCGCAAGAATGTGGAAACGTGCTCAAAATTTTGGTGGAATATGAAGAGGTGTCGGGCAAAAAATAAATAAAGAAAAAACTTCTCTTTTCTTTAGCAAGTCCACAAATGATGATATTAAAGAGGAGATTAAAAATGTGTTAGGGGTGAATGAAATAAGGTCTTATGAGAAGTATTTGGGGCTGCCCTCTTTTGTAGGAAGAAAAAAAAAAAAAAAAGCAAGCTTTAACTATATCAAGGAGACAGTGTGTAGAAAACTACAAGGGTGGGAGGAGAAGCTTCTATCTCAAGCCGGTAGAGAAGTCCTAATCAAAACTATTGCACAAGTCATACCTACTTATGCCATGGGTTGTTTCAAATTACCCTTGAGCCTTTGCCATGAAATTGAAGCAATGATTAAAAAATTCTTTTGGGGGCAACGAGGTGACAAGCGAAAAATTCATTGGGTTAAATGGTCGGAGTTGACAAAATCTAAGCTAGATGGAGGAATGGGTTTTCGAGAACTTGCTATTTTCAATGACTCCCTTCTTGCCAAGCAAGCATGGCGCCTCCTACACAATAAAGGTACTCTATTTTACAGAATTTTTAAGGCAAGATTTTTTCCCAATGGTTCTTTCATGAAAGCAAAAGAATCGACAACCGGTTCCTACGCTTGGAAGAGCATGTTGAAGGGTCGAGAGGTGATACAATTGGGAGCTAGATTCAGGGTGGGTAATGGAAAGAGCATCAAAATATGGCAGCATCATTGGTTGCCCATAAAACACCCTCCATTGATCTCATCCCCAATCATAGAATCTATGGAAGATGCCACTGTGGACTGCCTTATAGACCATACAACCGGTAAATGGGATGCTAAAATTCTTAAGGGAGTGCTTATACCAGCTGAAGCGGAACTTGCTCAAAGGATTCCATTGCCTCATCACCTAACAGAAGATGTTTTGTATTGGCCCTTCACTGCTAATGGGCAGTACACTTGCTAATCCGAATACAAATTCCTAAAAGATTTGGAGGAAAACTTAGGTGATGGCAATCAATCAAAGGATGACAAGAATTTTTGGAAGAGCATTTGGTCCATGGATATTCCAAACAAATATAAAAATCTGAAGTGGCAGGCTTGTCGAAACTCACTTCCAACTAAGCAGAATTTGGTAAGGCGAACAATCATACAAAATCCCAGTTGTGACCGTTGCTCCCTACAAGCAGAGGATACAGCTGAAGATACATTGCATGCTTTATGGAGTTGCGCGAGTTTGAATGAGGTATGGGTAGGTGATAGATGGAATTTTCGCTCAAGGTTTCGTTTTGCAGATTTCAAAGAGTTGTGCAAGTGGGTTCTTGGAAATGGGAAGCTGCTGGAACTTTTTGCTATTTAGGTGTGGAGCATATGGAACCAAAGAAATAAACTAAGATTGAATCAACCTTGCTGCCCTACCAATGAGTTGCAAAAGATGGCAGAAGATAGCTGGACAGAAATTCGTAGACACAATCTCAAGCTGAACCGCTTCAGCTCAAGCCCAACGCATCAGAGACTGTGGACAACACCTACACTTGACAGCTATAAGATTAATTACAATGGAGCACTTTCCACTACGAACAACAAATCTGGGATTGGCATTGTTGTTCGGGACTATCATGGAAAGGTCATTGCATCACTTATTCAGCAGCTGGACCAAGCTTACCAACCCATGGAAGTTGAAGCAATGGCAGCTAGTAAGGCTGTGGAGTTTGGCAGTGAGTTGGGTATTCAGAGAGCCATTATTGAGGGTGACTCGGTAGTGGTTGTTAAGTCCCTAACAAGCAAGGAGTTCGGGTTGACTCCTTACAGCCAGTTGTTGAATGACGTGTCCTTATTTTCCGGTTCTTATTCTCAATTGTCATACTCTCATGTTAAGAGAGATGGGAATAAAGTTGCTCACAGTTTAGCTAGGCTAGCTTTGACAACACAGAATTTTACGGTGTGGATGGAGGATGTTCCATCTTGCACCTTACCTTTTGTTCAGACTGATTTGGTTGCTCTTTAGTATTCTTAATAAAAGTCTTCCTTCTTAAAAAAAAAAAAAAAGTGTGGTTGTATAAGAGATCCTTAGGTGAGAATCAAATTTCTAAAGTGATTTATATGAGAATTCCAATATGAGCAGTGTGTAAGAAAGGGGGGGTAGGGTTGAAATCGAAAAAATAATAAACAATAAAGTTTTTTTTTTATACAACATAGAAATTCTAATTTACAATCATCTAAGTGTATATGTGTGAAGCTTTCTTCTAAAGACTTAAATTTCAGTCCTTGTCTCTATCCACAAAAACTTTGTACTTGTAGAGTGATCACCCTAATAATGCTAGTGATAATAATAAAGCTTAAAAAAAATGAACTTATTTACTGGCTTAAAAAATGGCTACATGTGTCATTAATAAAGTCATATAAAACAATATGGAGATTAAATTTTAACAAATTTGAAATAAGAGCTTCTAAACAACCATAAAATTAACTAGTGAATTAAGTGATATTAGAACTTCCTCAATGAGCAAGGTAAAAAAAAAAAAAAAAAAGGAAAAAGTGTTTGAAAAATCAAAATTAATAATTTTAAAAAAAATTTAAAAGAAAATAATGCATTTATTACTTGGCTTAAAAAATGGTATCCAAACATGTTCTATTAATGGGTAATTATGTCTGGTCCAGACAGGTTGGTGTGAACATGCAACATATTCAATTTGGATGGTTGCGCCCCAACTAATTCGGGCGTACAACATATGGTCAATTTTTTTAATAATAAATTACTAAAATTATTACAAAATTATCTTATAAACTGATGTGACATAATTTTATGATTTTGAAGAAGTTCCATCTTCAGATTTCTGACTCTTCACCTTTTTTTCCAACAACTGTAAGTTTGAATAATTAACGTACTAACGATTGTGAGTATTATCAAATTTAAACACCAATATAAATAAATTTTTGAATTTCATATTTTTTTAATGGAATACCTCATTTTGTAAATATTATATTTTAAAATTTGTATTACCTTTATAATCACTTTCTTCTCCTCTATTGTTTGCAGTTGCACAAAAGACTAGTGAAATGATAAAATAAAATAAAAAATAAAAAAGGCAGTCCGACACTCACATAAAACAATTTCTAAAACGAAAATTATAAAAATGAAATTGTATAAACATATATAATTACCCACCTCTGGCTCTAGCTCGTAGAAAGTGTTGACAAGAATTGCATCGGCTTTATCTGAGTTAGAAAACTGATTGAGCACCATCTCAAAGTAAGCTGGGTAAGATCCAGGCACACTGATGAAAGATGGCATATCTTCAAGCTCAAGCACAGGAAGACCAGGAATTGAGATGGGTGTGGAAGTAATTGGTAGCTTCAATAGTCCATGATGCACATGATGGTATATAAAATTCACAGCACAAGTTTGAGTGAAGAAAGCAGCTCCAAATATACCAAACTTTTTAGCTACTTCCAAAGCCCAAGGCAAAAAAGGGTCATAGATTATGCAATCAATTGGGTTTGCAGTGTTTTTGTTCTTTATAATAAGGTCAGCCAGTGTTTTTGAGCCTATTGTTTCCATACGATTAAGATATGCATGGATACTTTCTGCTTGGGCGAACCCACCTTCATCATAGCCATCTGATATTGTGTCAAATTGGAGAGAGCTTGATGATGGGGGTTGCATGGTGTTGTAGATGAAAAGGGTTGTGGCTAGTGTAGCTTTAAGCCCTTTGGAGACCAAACGTTTAGAGAATTGGAGCAATGGATTTATGTGGCCTAGGCTTGGATATGGTAAAGTTAAGACATGGCCTCTATATGCTTTGTTTTCCATTTCTCTCTCACTCGGGAGCTAGCTCAACAACTATTGAGTTTAGTAGCTTTCTAACTTGGAGATATCTCAGTAAGAGAGTAGCATGTCTTGTTATTTGGTGAACCCTATTTGTAGGAGGAAGTCTGCGACTCGACGTTTCCAAAGAAAATCTTTTTTTATATTATATTAAATTAAATGTTATAAGGAAAAAATACTAGTAGATACTAGGTTGTGTGTGCCATGCCATCTTTTCAATTTCAAAAGTTATGGCATATTTTTATTATCAAATAATATATGTACCATATATAAATACACACAATATGTCTCAATTTTTCCTAACATTTTTAAAAACACAATCAAACATTTAATTTTTAATTTTTTAGAATAGAAAATATTTTCTGTCATACCAAACTTAAGTAATTAAAAACACAGTGAGAGGATAGACTATAGTACTATACACCGAATCACATCACTCACTATTAACACCAAGTCCTATGTACTGACAATATGGAATGATCCGAACATGTGTTCATTGTGGTTGAAATAGTCTTATCTCTTATTTGCAATGCAAGCGTGGGAGCATTGGCACCTCATGTGTTTGTGGCTGTGTGCATAGTGCAGTCAACTCAGCAGTCAGCAGTCAGCAGCGTCTGTAAAGTCCTCATCGGTCAGTCTGGATCATTGAATTAAAGTTTTATCTAGTCATTTATAGTGCGACTGATATCAGGTCAGGTCCGCAAATTCATGCCTCCGCCACTGAGAGGGCGTTTGCGCATCACAGGATGATGGGCCCGTCCAGCCCACATGCAGTAGATATGCTTATTTAATGAGCTTGTCTGAAGGAAAAAGCCTCCAAAAATAATTGCTGGACATATACAATTAGGACTCTTTACGGGTTGGTCTGAATCGGGTTTATACTCAACTCAGAATCGATCCGCCAAAATTGAGTAGCAAAAAAATGCATCCGTAGTCGACTGTCGGAATGAACGGATTGGACGGATCAGACCATCAGATGACGGCGGACGGGTTGGTCAGGGTCGAAAATCCAAAAAACGGCGAAAACAAGTGTGAGAATGGCAAAAAAAGGCGTGAAAACAGCGAAAATTCGGCATGAAAATAGCGAAAATCCGGCAAAAATTTTTGAAGTTTCTCCAGATCCGGCCTAATTTAGGGCATTTTCGGCAAGATCTTGGCCAAATCCGGTGAAATCTTGCCGAGATCTTGACGAAAATGGTTTAAATCTCACCGGATCTACCAAATATTGCCGGTAATCTCACAGATTAGTCAGATCAGTTTTGATCGGATTCTGGAGAAGGAAAACCGACGTCCGATCCGCTAAACTCGGGTTTTGAAGGAACAAATCTATTTCCGACCGCCGAAGAAGTCGGTTCGGTCGGCGGCGGCGGATGAGTCGAGTTGGCCGGGTCTCTGGACAGCCCTATATACAATACTCATTCCATAAAAATGGTCAAATATTACTGTTGACCAAAATTCTTAGCACTTTACCGCTATTTGAGAAACATTTAATTTTTTTAAAATTTGATTTTAAAAAACTTAATTTTGACATAAAATTCGAGTTTTTGAAATTTGGTCAATAAAAATGGCTGAATTATTTGAATTAAAAAATTGCAAAAGACCATAGTTATGTTACTCGAGTTTTAGAAACTCGAGTACTATGCAAGAATCTATTCCCTACGCATACTTCAAGTTTCAGTTTCGTAAAGAATATTTTAACTGTTTGGCATTGGAAATCCAACCACACTATGCAGTCTGCTCAAGCCAGTAGTCAACCAATAATCCAAAAGAGTGAAAAAATGGTGCTGGACAGCACCCATAAGTCTGCATAGGCACTGTTTAAATCGGCTTGATTTTATTAAGGATTTTGCTTATGTTTGCCTAGATGATATAATAATTAATTATTTTTAGTAATATTTTTTTAGAATTGAAAAAGATTAAATGGATCCAGTTAATGTAATAAATTTTTTAATTTTTGAGAAAATATTTTTAAAAATATTTAATTATTATGTGTCTGGCACACATTAACAAAATCCTTATTAAATTAGCTTAAGAAATCAAGAAAAACAAACCCACCTTAATGCTATATGTTAGGAGCATTTATAATATTATTTAAAGGGCTTCCGATGTTTGGATTAAATTCTTTTAGTTCTAAAATACTCCTACATCCTTATATTTAAGCAGAGACAAAATTAAAAGACAATCTGGTAAAAATACAATCCTAACTTTCACTAAAATATTGCCTAAAAAATGCAACCTTAACTTCTCAAAATAAAAATTATATATAATAAAAAAATAGACTTTTTTTTTTTGCTACTATCACTAAAAAAAAAAAAAAAAAGCCTCATGACTAGTAGAAAATAGGCGTAAATGCACTTTAAGTTCTTACATTTTATTTTTACCACTTTTAGTCTTTAAACCAATTAACATCTGACGTTTAGGTCCTTTCCATCACCCAACTTACAACAAAAGCTGACATGACTAACGTGGACATTAAAATATTATTAAATAAATTATTTGACATTTTTTAAATGCTAAAATTTAAAAACAAAAATTAATTACTCAATTTTAGTTAAAAAAATAAACAAACAAAAAATTACTGGCTTTCAAACAAAAATTTTACTTTCTTTAATTAAAATGAATTACTGGCTTTCAAACCATATTGATCCTTATTTTCTTTCATTTTCTTGTCCTTTCTTGTACTTTCTTTATAACCAAGCACATCAAATAAAATAAATTAATTAAATGTCTTTCTTATCTTTTTTTTATTTTATTTTTTCTTTTCATTTTTTTTTCGGAAGAACATGTTCATGTTCTTTGTGTTATTCCCTATAATCAATCTCTAGCAAAAAACAAACCCTAAACCCTAAACATCATCACAAGAGCACAAACCCGGAACCAAACACAAACTCAAATTTAAAAACACAAAGAACACAATAACAAACAAAAAAGAAGGAATTCAAAACCCCAAGCACGAAGCAAGAATCCTCGAACTGCGTCGTCCCAATCTCCGCCATCTACTCTCTGATCAGACCTCTCCCGAACATCACCCACTGCCACTGTCAGTAAAACCAGCCACCACAACCAATGGCTAAAAATTCATTGTCCCAAAAAAAATTCAATATCAAACCCACAAAAAACAACCACAAATATAATTTTAAAAAAACCACCACCACAAACCCACCGACCACATCACGACCAACCACGACCACATCATAACTCAACAACCCAAATCAGCCAAAAGTCACGAACCCAGCCAAATCCAGATTCACGGCTGCCCACGGCCTAACCCACAAAGCCCACGACAGCCCACCGCCGAAGCTCCTCAAGCTTCAATCCTTCATTGTTGACCACAACAGCCACAAACAACAGTGAGTCCTTTCTAGGCTTAGTCTATGGGTTTCACATCAATGGACCTAGCCAATCTAGACCCAAAAAATCCAGATCTACCCACCACCTGCAACGAGAGCAAGGACGAATCTGCCAGCGGCAGCATGGCCGGAGACGGCAGCAATGGTTGGGATGGGGAGGGAGATGAGGGCGACGATGACTGATCTGAAGGCTAAGCACCAAGATAGAGGGAGAAAGATGATAAAGAGGAAGAAAGAAAGAAGACTAAAGAGAGAAAGGGAGGTGGAGAAACTGAGAGAAAGATCTGGGGAAGAAGAAGACAAATAAAGAAGAAAAAGAAACTAGGCACAAACATAACAAATCTAAGTTCCACCATTTTTTTTTGTTTTTAATTATATTTTTATAATTTTTAAAATCGATAATTTTTTTTAAGGTTAGATGATGATGTGGAAGCTGACGTGGATGCTAATGTAGCATTTTTTTAATATTATTTTAATGGACACGTCAGCATTTACTATATCAATAGTGCACCTCGTCAACTTTTGTCGTGAGTTGGGTGACGAAAAGGACCTAAACATCAGGCGTTAATTGGTTTAGGGACTGAAAGTAGTAAAAATAAAATATATGGACTAAAATGAAAAAAATGCAAAATGTAGGGACTAAAAGTGCATTTACGCCTAGAAAATAACAAATGTTGCGTACTTTTACTTTAAATACAGTAAATGGTCATGAAGGTGCAAGAAACAGCGTATCACAAGTCTTACATGGAAATCAAGTTTACAAAACTCGAGTACAACAAACTCGAGTTCTACGTAGTGTTTTTAATTAAAATAATCCATGTCAGCAGCATTTTTTTTTTATGGAACTCGAGTTTTTGAAACTTGAGTTCCATGTCAAAATCAACTTTCACAAACTCAAGTTTTGAAAAAATGATAAATTGTTAAATATTTCTCAAACAATGATAAAATACTAATAATTATGGCAATAGTGGTATTTGGCCATTTTGGCCAAACTCATTCAATAAACTTTTGATAAGTCACTACCAAAAAAAAAAAAAAAAGAGAGGCTATTGCGGTGAATTTTTTGCAACGGGTTCAAAACATGCAGCTATATATCACATATTACAGTGCTTTATTGACCCACTCCTGTACATGATACATATTGCAGTGTATAGATAAAGCATTGCAATAGAAAAAGTCGTTGGAATAAAAATATTGGCTCAAGTAACATGAGGTGGCTATAATATATATGATGAAAAATTATTGTATACTCCGGGAGTACCATAAATGCGTACTCTTCTTTCTCACATGAATTGCGAGTCCTACTATAAAGTTAATAAGTAGAACCCACAATTATATAAAAGAAAAAATAATACATTTATGATACTACGAGAATATTGTATAATTACCCATACATGATAGTAAATTAACAGGTTATAATTATATTGAATGTGGTCCAAGAGTATTCTTGCATTATCAATAATTCATTTCTTGGGGGGGGGGGGGGGGGGGGAGATGAATTGTTAGTACATGATCACAAACTAATGCTCGATGTTACCTGATGCAAAAAGTAAAGCAGCTCTCTCAATAAAAGGATTTTCTTATTGAATCAAGAAGAGACTGACAGTTTGCGCTTTTTATAATTGATTTGGGTTTATAATTTCGCACGTGTTGATTCCGTGTTTTCATTGAGCAAAATGCTGCTGTTTTTTTGCATCTCTTTATTCCTATTGGCAAAGCAATTTGATGTCGTTTTATTGTTGATTCCATTGTCGTTTGATCTGTCTTCTTTCTTTTCTGAAGCATTAATTTTTCTATATTTTGATATGGAGATATTAAATAATAATTTTTAATTCACCACTCGAAAGATTAAAGTATTAATACTAAACAACTAAAATTTTTCAATATTTCAAAGGGTTTTTTAGGATATTTTTTCATATAGATATTTTGAGATATTTACATTGTTTTGAATATTTTCTTATTATTTTGAAAATTTGGGGATTATTTTTAGAGATTTTAGGGTATGTTCATAATTTTAATGTTTTAAGGATATTTTATCATTTTGTAGGTTTTAGGAAGTTCTATTCTGTTCTCTTAAGAGAGAGAAAAGGCGAATCTAGGTTCAATGGATAGAGTTAGGGAGACTATGCTCTTGAGGTTAAAAGTATTTTACATCACTTAAAGGTCTATAACATTTTATATCCAAAAACAAATGAGTTAATAATTTTAATTATACCAAGATTGTCAGCCCAAATGTTAAAAAATGAGGAAAGAAAATGTTTCAGACCCAAAACAAACATGAGCTAAAAGGAAAATTATTTTTCTTTATAAAGAGGATTTTACAATTTTTTTTCTTTGGATAAATTATCATTTTGATCTCTAACACGTACATTATTGTAGACACTCTATTTTGTTTTTCAATTATGATGCATACTTTTTTGTGCATGTGTCCACCTAATGATGAACTAATTTAACTATCACATAAACTCTCTAACCTCTCTCTCATTTGTCACATGTGAACTTGTATGTTCGTTTAGACCCCTTAAACTAGATAGTTTAACCTAAATTATTAACTAAGTGATTACTTAGATTAATTTTCAGATCTAGGTTAAACACAAATAAATCATATCATGCAAAGATACGGAAAAGTAAATAACACCATGATATGATGACCTGAAAACTAATGAAACTAACCGTTTCAAGGTAAAAATTTAACTAGAATTTAATCTAGCTATCCTCAACGCAAACCAAATCCAGTATAAGAGAATTGAAGTTTTTACAAAAGAATTAACCATAAATCTAATGCTACCTCCAGTAGTAACTTTCTGACACAACTACGTGCAAGCAACGAATCCACAGACTCCTTCTCTTTTTGGATTTACAGAAACACAAGCCACCTTGCTTGTGACTTTGAGATCCTACTCAAAGATTTCAAATCACCTTCACTTATTGATCTTGATGTAGCAACTATGTTCTACCAATGCTTGATTGTGGTTTTGGCTCCGATAAATTCTTGTGTGGTTAGAAGGTACAAAACCTCTCGAATCTCACAAAAAATAACACACAAGTATTCTTTAGCACCCTTAAAATGTAGCTAGGTTTTTCCTTTTTATATGTGGAAATGTTTAAGTGAAACCCTAAATGTTTCCGCGGGCTTTGGGCCTGTTTAAAAATTCTACAAAAACTGTGCTTGCAATTTTTTATTGTTCAAGCCTAATTCTTGATCGATTGAGAAAGATAGAACTTCACTTTTCTTTTCTGCAATTAGCTAGACTTCAAAACTTGAAACAACCTTATTTAAGCATTGCCTAAACTCTTAGACTAGACATGTTTGTTCTCGGTTTGCCAACGCAATACAATAATGATTCTAAATATTTAATTGTAAATCTTTAGAGCCTAACATAACTTTATTTTTAACTCTACTTTTATTCATTTTTTAACCACTAATCTTATTAAAAAAAAAACATTTGAAGCAACAATTTTTAATCCGTGCATGCTTGTCATTTTTCACCTATCCAAAAATATCCACTTCTCTCAAACTCCTATTAATTTAACTTAAAACAATTTTTAATCCATGCGTGCTTGTCATTTTTCTATTCTACTCTCTTAAGAGAGAGAAAAGGCGATTATGGGTTCAATGGATAGAGTTGAGGAGATTCTATGCTCGAGGTTAAAAATATTACATCACTGAAGGGTCTATAACATTTTGTATCCAAAAATTTTAATAATAAACAAAGTTAATAATTTTAATTATACCAAGATTGTCAGCCCAAATGTTCAAAAACGAGGAAAGAAAATTTTTCAGACCCAAAACAAACTAGATGTTGAATATTGATAAAAGGAATTGGTTTCGATAAAATAAAAATAAAAATAAAAAATGAAAAAGAAGGGAGACGTGTTAGTTTGGGGCCATGGGTTCTTTGTAGGGTTATACTTTTTTTGGACTAATTGTTTAGGTGATGAGTTTGTTAAAATAAATGGTACACTATCTAGTTAATAGGCCCACAAATTAGACTTACCCATATATTAAATCATTCGCTCTAGCTTCATAATAAGTAAGGGCATGTTTGGTAACATTGTTTGAATAATAGTTTTCGTTATTTAAACAATACGATATATATTTTCATAACATTTTTTCACATACACGTATTTCCACAACACTTAAATAATGTTACTAGAACAACATTATTAAACGGGCTCTAAGTAAGCGAAAACACAATTTTGGTCCATCATTTTGAGAACATTTATGTTATATACCGTACCGGCCAGTGCACCAGTACAGGTACACCTCTGTTTGGTACTGAAAAAATTACCGGTCGTACCAGCTACGTACCAACGCAATCCAACTGTTTCGGCCGGTAAATGAAAACAACGAAAACCCAGATGAGAAAAATGAAAAACAAGGCTACCCATTCGAAAACCCATATGAGAAAAATGAAAAATAAGGTCGAGCTCTGTGAAGCTAAGCTATGCTGCGTTGAGAGAGTGAAAACCATAGACTTCGGCAATGAGACAGAGGAGGATGAAAATGTGTATTGTAGGCTTTTATAAGGAGGTTGACCTAGTAATGGACGGTACAAATTGGTTCAATGGTTTTAAGGGCGCTTCTACATCATTTGATCTATTTTTTGTTAACTGTGTTTGGTTATGCGAATAGTTGGGGGCTATTTGTCCAGAACTCATAATCCTTCAATCGATGACTCATAATCCTTGATGAGGATGTGATGGTGACAAGGATGTTGTGATCTGAAAATCTATAAATTATCTTTGCTAATATATATATAATTTATAAATTTAAAGTTTAAACTATAATAAGTTTAAAGTAATTTATAATTATCTTTGCTAATATATATATATATATATATATATATAATTTATATCTTTGCTAGATAATTTTTTTTAAAACTTTAAACTTATAAATTTTCTTTACTAATATATATAAAAATTATTATGGTCCTAATGAGTGTGTGTGTATATATATATATAAAATAACGGTAAACTCAAAACGGTACACCGATATTAATCGGTACTTGAAATATATCGTACCGCTAGTTAAATCGGGACAATCTCGAGTATGGTATTAACTTCTTTGTTGCAAATATGATAGTCTAATATGAAAAGGTTAAACTCATAATCATTGTCATTTCCTAGACATTTGTCTAAATAGAAAGATGGAATTGTTGGTCTAATTGGCAGCAATCGACAAATTTTTGACATGGAATCCACCGCAAGGACATTAATCAAATTTCTATTGGTACGAAAGGTTACAATAGCATTCCATGCACATGGCTTATCAGTTATAGATTATCCTTTGCTGTTTGGACATATACATCTTAAAATGGAAAGTCACATCATCTGAAAAGTTGAAAAAGCACAGCAACAATTATATAATTGAAATCATTCTAAAAAAAAAAACTATATAATTGAAATGTTGTTGATGGTTACAACCTTATCGATAATGCTAGTATCATTGTCACAAACATCGTCAGAATTGTTCTATGTGTCAAATTATTATTGAGTTTAGTAGCTTTCTAACTTAGAGCTATCTTAGGAAGAGAGTTGCATGTCTTGCTACTTGGTGAACCCCATTTGTAAGAGGAAGTATGCGACTCAACATGTCCAAAAAATTTAAAAAATTATATTGTATTAGATTAAATGTTATAAAGAACAAAAAGACCAGTAGGTTGTACGTGCTGCCATCTTTTCAAATTTCAAAAGTTATGGCATATTTTATTATAATAATATTAGTACCACACATAAAAATACACATTTTGTCTTAATTATCTTGTATGACGAACTGTAATTGCATATCATTCATTATAACATGGGCTGAGTATTTTTTTTTCTTACTTAATTTGTCATGTAAGACAGTTGCGACAAATTGTGTATTTGTGTGTTACTAGCATTAATGTTGTTTTACTGTGCCATTCTTTTTTTTTTTCTTCTTCTTTTTTTTACCTTATGAAAAGTTAAAAACACGAGTTATGTGTTTTCGAAATAAATGGCTTTTTTCCAAAAATAAATGCTTATTGTGTTAACGAAAAAATGCATTTTGTTGACTGCTTTTTTTTGGGCTTAAATTAGCAAGTTATATTCTTTTCCTTTAATGCTATATTTGGTTCAACAAAATTAGGTTTTTTGAAAATTTTCGTATTTACAAGTATTAGGGGTGATGGAAAATGTTCGTCAAACGGATATTGTTTTTCGGTTAACCATAAAATAAAGACAATTAAAGAGGAAATTGGTTTACAATTTCATTTTCCGCCTCACCCAAAACTTATCAACCGAACCTCCATCCCCAATCCCCACTATTTGCCACCCAACCACCCCCCCAATAATGTCCCCGATCTCCGCTGGCCAATGGCCTCCATTGCTGCCGATCCCTTGATCATTGTAGGGTTAATGGGTCAGGAATGTGTGTTGGGTTGGCCTAAGAGTGTTTATTGGGCTAAAGGCCCAATTCGAGGACACTAAATGGTCCAAGGGATATTGCTGATGGATGAAGAGGCAAGGTCAGAGTAAAGTTTTCCAAGAAGATGATTCGAGGAAGAGTGTGTCCTCAACTAATTAAAACTAAGATCGAGAAAGGTTGCCCGACATCCAAAGGTGATATTCTAGGAAATCCTATAAGTAAGGGTAAGCATGGTGGATGTAGAAGATAAGAAGAAAGGTTACGGAATATCTGGGATAAAGCTGTTACCACCGCATTGAATGCTCTGTAGCTAACTTTCTGGCCACATTAATGGGAAAGTGATGCTTGAGCATCAGGATTCAGCCTTACAGTTACCTCCAAGGATTTCAAGGATAGGATAATGGGACAAGTATCTAAATGAGGAATCTGATCCATACGTGGAGGATGGAGAGAAGAAGGAGGATGATATAAAAGGCAAAGGAAGACATTCAAAAAGGGTCATCCAAAAGAAAAGAGAGAAAAACACTGTACACATTTGTATCCATACTTGTAACCTATCTTTGAAAATGTGAAAGAGAATATAAATCATCCTCGACTTGTGTCCGAGGACAATTTTCGTTACATAAACAGTCTCGTGTGTATGATGTTGCAATTAAGCCCATCACTCTTGTTAACCAACATTATTGGAACTTAGATTTCAAGCCCACTTTCTATAAATTTCATTGTATTGGGCTTTTTGGGCATATCTCATTTTTACTTTTGGGGTCTAGTGCAAATTGTGACCTTACAATCATAATTTTTTTAAAAAAATTTAAGGCCGTGTTTGGTTCAATGGAAATTGATTACCGGAAAATATTTTCCATATTTACTAGTGTTTGGGGCGATGAAAATTGTTGGTCAACCAAAAATTGTTGTCCTATTTATGGTAAAATAAAAGTACTTATAGTGGAAATTAGTAGTTTACACTTTAATTTTTCATAAACCATTTTTTGCCTCACCCAAAACTTATCAAACGAATTTCCACCCCCTCTATCTACCACAACCACCTAACCACCGCCTAGTGGTGGAGTCATATTGGAAATACCCCCCCCCCCCCCCCGGCCCCCTGATCTCCTCCCATAATTTCAATCAGACTTATTCCTTTTTTTTTTTTTTTTTAAGTTACATGTTTTAGATGGGTTACAATTCTATCACTTATAAATTTATGTGATATTCAGATAAACACATGCTTATTTCAAAAATTATCTCAAAATTTTAACTAAAAGAAAACAATTATCTCAAATAAAAAAGTTTAAAATTTTAACTAAAAAGAAAAAAATAATTACCACTTGTTTGTGGGCCTTTTTCAGTTGCTCGGCCACGTGTGATCCTTTGGAGGGGTGACCTTACTAGACTCGGGTTTGTTTGGGGAGTTGCGTCCTTGAACTCAACATTGGGCCACATGGTCCAACGGTTACCGGTGTACTTTTAAGCCTACCAAACCATTAAAGCCAGAGTCTAAGAATCATGATAATAGTCGAATAAATATACAATATGCGTTTGATATGATAGTTTTGATTAGTAGTTGAAATAAAGTAGTATTTATTTAGAAGTAAAGTAATCATGTACTCAATAATGTAAATTTAAAGATAAGGAAGCAAAGTCACTTATCTTCATATGGTTTGTAGCCCAGCTGTGTAACATCAGTGAGCTGATAAGATTCTATCAGAATGTCAGTGGTAGAGGCTAGTTAAGTTTGCCGCTCTTATCATGCATTTAAATGAGTTTAAGCCTTAGTTAATAGTTGTAATAGTAGTTGGAATAAAGTAATATATATTTAAATGTGAAGTAATCATATACTCAATAATGTAAATTTAAAGATAAGGAAACAAAATCACTTATCTTTGTTTGGTTTGTAGCCTAGTTGTATAGCTTCTATGAGTTGATAATATCCCAGTAAAGTGACCCTAGTGGTAGAGAGGCAATTTGCTGTGATAATTTCAAGATTAAGGGGGAAAATGGGTGCAACTGGAGGGAGAGAGAGTGTGCCCAACTGTGTGTAGGGGCTGGTTAAGCTTGCCCCTCTTATCATGCACTTAAATGAGTTTTTCCCTTGACAATACTCTTTTAGTTGTTGTGAAGTTATGAATAGTGTTGCCTTCCATAAGAAGGCCTTTTGTATAGAGTATTTGTGCCTTCTAAGAGAATGGCTTTATGTAAGATGGATTTGTGCCTTCCATGAGAAGGGCTTTGATGTGAGATCTTGGTACCTTCTAGGAGAAGGGCTTTAGTAATAAAAGTTTATGCCTTCCATGAGAAGGGCTTTTATAAGAAAGATAAAGAAGAGTATTGATAGACAATACTCTTTTAGTTGTTGTGAAGTTATGAATAGTGTTGCCTTCCATAAGAAGACCTTTTATATAAAGTATTTGTGCCTTCTAAGAGAAGGGCTTCATGTAAGATGGATTTGTGCCTTCCATGAGAAGGGCTTTGATGTGAGCTCTTGGTACCTTCTAGGAGAAGGGCTTTATTAATAAAAGTTTATGCCTTCCATAAGAAGAGTTTTTATAAGAAAGATAAAGAAGAGTATTGATATGTGTTTATGAGCAGCAAAACAGTAGAACTTCAGAGTGAGAGAGTATGAGAGTGGCGTTTAGATGAGTGTAGTGTGTTATATGTAATGGTGTAGTACATGTGTATGAGATTGTGTAAGAGAAGTGGAGAAATAGATATTTTGTGGGATGTAATATTTGTAACATGTATGATATATGGAAGTATGAAAGATATGGTAATTAAAGATAGTAAAAATATGAGATTACAACTGTTGGAGGAGTTGTAGAGATTGCGTTCCAAGAGGAAAGATTTTGTAAGAGAGGAGTATGAAGATGTGTTTAAGTATTTGGAGATAGGAGCAGTAAGATAGGTGTATTTTTTGAACATGGAGAGTGAGAGAATGAGTATAAGAGGGGTAATAGTGCTGCAGTGTGTTTAGCAATGTTGCTGAAATTTATTGCTGGGCTTTTTTGCTGGTATGTACTGTTGGGATTTTCTGCTATAGGGTGTATGAAGGCTTATAAAGGGCATTTGTGAGCTAAAGGCTGAAGAGTTTAGTTCCTCATTTGGAAAATAAAATCTCAGAATTTCATTAAGAGCTTAGGGAGAGAGCATGGAGAGGTTTTGTGAAAGAGTTGTTCTTCTCCCTTTGGTTGTTGCTTGAGGTGTTGATGAGGGGTCCTATTTAGCTGAGTTTAAAGTGGTATTTTAGCAAATAATATCAGCCAAAATCTGTCTAAAATAGCAATGAATTTTCAGAAAATCCATCTTAAGATTTGGGCAAAAATGGTAAGTTTAGCTTCAAGGTGTTCTTTTTATTTTGGATAAGAGCTGTTGGAGAAAAAACAGCAGAAAAGGAAGGTATTTTGGCAAGAAAAGATGGTTAGTTTAGCTGGTTTTGGTTTTAGCCAAATGAGGAAAAAAAAAAAGTAATGCCCAGGCTGCTGGGTCAGTTGTCACAACTGTTCTAAAAAGGCTATCCTAGTCCAGCTGTCAGGAAAAGCTGTGACAGCTGTCATGAGACAGCTGTTGCTTTGGGTAGAAGCAAAAGAGGTCAGCATGGTGATTTCAGAGTGTTACAAAGGTCATTCAGCATTTACTTTATGGATTTAGCTAAAAATGGTAAGATCTCTTTCAATGGTATCTTGCTATTTTGGGTATAGCAGCTAGCAGTTAGGATTTCAACATTAAATGACTGATGATATCACTTCCAGCCAGGTGTCAAATGTTAAATACACTGCTGAGGGTTTGCTGGAAATGTTTCTCTTTTTGGGTATTTGTGTTTTCGGTGTAAGGTTCTATTACAACACATTTTTAGCAAGTAATAGAAGGATTGGTTGAAAGTTAATGAAGATTTATAAATTTAGTTGAGGTCTCATTGTGTTGTGACATAATCTTGGTGAACAAGAAGAGTATTTAATGTTCTGTTCTATTAGCTGGCAGAAAAATATATGGTCTGATTGTGGCAGATAGTAATTGGACATGAGAGATATAATGAATATTTTGTACATAGTTGGAGATAAAAGATAGCCAATCAAATTAGGCCATGTGTTTGAGTTGGATTTTAGGTGAAAGCAGTAATAAGATTTATGCAGAATAATATAATGAAGTTTTCAAATTTGTATAGCAGCAGCTGGGGATTGAATGAACAACTATTTTCCCAGTAGCTAAATGGCTGGCAATATTGAGCATGTGTCATGTGATGAATATTAAACTTTAGGAAAAGAGCAATAGGAAATTTTATCATTTTAAGTGCTATGTGATAAGAGATGCTTACCATATGTTACTCGTTACACACGAACTCGTCAGAGTTTAGGGAGTTGGAAAAGATACGCCAAGCAACATGCTTCTTTTATCATCTTTAAACCGTTGGAGCTAAACTGAACATACCTCTTGGCCCTCCAAACCACGACTCCCAAAGTTTCCCTGAAGAGACTTATGAGATTGGATCATTAGCCGAAGATGAGGTGACGTACCTCGGGTTTTGTTGTGATTTTGTGTAAATATGGACTCTTGTTGAAGAAGCCGCTTGTCATGAGTGTAAGAGAGGTGATATGGGTCGTGAGCTTTGATTCATTGTGTGAGCCCAATCCATATGTTGATGTGGCATGAGTTGCCAATGAAGTAGTGCCAGGTGGAGTGAAAAAAGCGTCCTCAATACCACCCAATAACCATTGGTGAATATGACTCTTTTCTTAGTATTTTTTCATGTTTTCTCTTCCTCATTCTCTCTCTCTCTCTTTTTTTCTTTTTTCTTTTTCCAATCTATGTTTTTTTTGTTTTTTTTCTTTTCTCCATTCTCTTTTTCTATCCGATTTCCTTTTTTTGTACTTTTCATCACTACTTCATGTTGTTTCTATAGGTTTTTTAGTGCAACAGATTGCTAAGTCCAAAACTCTTGTCACCTTGTTTCAATTCCAAAAGGGTAAAGATGTGTAAGGTTAAAAAAACCACACACTTTGTAAGTACTAGCCATTGCCTCAAAATAATAATAATAATAATAATAATAGCCATTACTTTTTCTCTTTACTCCCCATTTACTTTTTTTTTTATATAACTACTCCCCATTTACTTGATTCTTCTTCTATTCCTTATTTTACATTATATAATATATTTATATATGACATAAATATAATAAATTATTCTTAATTTAATACTAATAAATAATATATCATTTAAATAAAATAATGTTATTTGATTATATTTTTTATACATTCAATCATTGTTTGTCTAAATTATGCAATTTTTAACTTATTAGTAATTTTTTTTAATCTTAAGTTATAACGAATAATAAGATATTTAAACATTAGATGTAGTCGTTGTAAATTTCAAGAAAAGTATCAACCAGTTAAATTATAAAACTCGTAACTATTATATTTAAATAAAAGATTGCAATTTATTTTCTAAAAAAGAGTGAAAAATATTTTTCGTAGAACCATGCATGATTAATTAAAAAGATAGTGAGAGAATAGAATATACACCAAATCACATCACTCATTATTAACAGCTAGTCCTATATACTGACAATATGAAGTAATCCGAACATGTTATCATTGTAGATGAAATAGTCTTATTTAGCATTTACCATGCAAGCGTTGGTGCATTGGCATCTCATGTGTTTGTGTCTTTGTGCATAGTGCAGTCAGCTCTCAGCAGTGTCCGCAAACTCATCATCAGTCTGGGTCATTGAATTAAAGTGATAATGTCCGGTAAACAATTGCAGTATATCCAGTCATTGATAGTGATAGGAGTAATCTCGGGTCGAGTTCACAATCACCCGCAACCCGATCCGATTAAAATCGGGTTATCATGGAAGAATAAAGAGTCCTACCCAACCTGAACGGACTCCTCATTCTTTTTTTTGGAGAAAATAAGTAATAACTGGATGGTTATTTTTATGATATCCAGTCTTTTTTCTTCTTTTTTTTTCATTTTTGTGGAGAAAATAGTTAATGTTTAATTGAGTGGCAAAAATGGTTTACCTTCCCTAAAAAAAAAAAAAAATTGAATAGTTAACGTTTTTTTGTTTAAAATGATTGATTAATGGTTAATACTTTACATACGCAACACCTTAATTTGTAGTTCAAACTACGTTATCTATCAAATGGTGGGAAAAGAATAAAAGTTCCAATCCTACAAAGAAATGATAATCTCATGTGCCAAAGCATATTGGGCCCCAAAGACAAAAATCTGAGCATAAAACATGGTGAAGATGTTTTTTTTTTTTTTTTAAGTGCTCCAGCTTAAAGAATCAGATATTTTACTATTCGGTTTATTTTTGTTACTATTTATGACCTCACTACACTTTTTAATACTATTTATGGGTCTCATGGTACTATTTCAATTAATTTTTTTATTTATTTATAGTATTTTCAGCAAAAAATTTTAATTTCAACAAAATAAACAGATCCTAAACAGACCTTAAATGTAACTAGAGCATCAAATAATTGTTTACAGAGAAGAAAAATCTATGTGGCATGTGATTTTCTACCAATCTAATCATCCTTCTCCAATGACCATATTACCAAATACCAAAAGACAGCCCAATATTCTTTGTCTCAAATTTGATGCACAAGATCTATGCACTTGTTAAAGCTATTCTATGAAATTAAAAATTAAAATTGCATGTATGGTAATCTTTAACTAATGGTATGTGCATGAAAACAGAGTGGTTTGAGAACTTTACAGGACAATGACCATATTACGATTAGAAAAAGGCTACCATAAAAAATGGTACTAAAAGACAATCTTGGTCTATATATATATATTTTTTTTTTATAACATCTTGCTCTGTATATATATATTTTTTTATAACATCTTGCTCTGTATATATGTCGTTTATGACTTTTTCTGTTCATAGTCTTTATAATAAGTTACTTATTACAATATTAAGAACAAAACGGTTGGTTGGATAATTCTTTGTACGGATGCATGTATGCATAAAAAATAGTTTATAAAGTGTTGGAAACCCATAGAAGACAATCTAATGGTAACCCTTTTTTTTATATGTAATAAAGTCGTTTATGACTCTTTCTGTTCATAGCTCTTTTCTAATGACTTTATTATTATTTATTTTTTTTTGGAGAATATACATTCGCCTACCATCAAAGGAGTTGCCTTTTTCACCTTCATTGGTATTAAAGAAGTTGGTGAGTGGATAGAATTTGTTAGTGTTAATCCCAAGCAGTCCTTAAAACGAGTACTTGAACTTGATTATAATGCCTATTTAGGAAGCCGAAAAGGAGGGATGACTGGATCATGGAACATCAAGTTTTTTTTTTTTTTTTTTTTTGTAATTTTAATATTGGGAAATGTAGTGGGTGGATTGGTTGTTTGATATTTGCTGAAAATTGACAATAATAAGTAACAGGAAAAAAAACTAAAACCAAAAAAAAAAGAAAAAAGGACAAAACAAATCAGAGTGGGTGAGGCGTGCATTATGTGTACAGTGAAGTAGTGAACAGACACCTCCAACACTGGACATGGACTGGGGTCAGCGATTGGGTTGGTATGCGACCATAAAGATTTTCTTCAAATTTTAAGTTTTGTAAGTAAAATATTATGCAAAAAATAAAAATAAAAATATTTATCAAAAGTAAATAATATCTAATTTGTATAAAATTAGATGTGTCCATAAAAAAAATTACAATTCAACGATTAATTTTTCAAAACGATTGAATTCTTTCTTCAAAACCTTGTCCCCTGAGTGTGCCCTCGTCTGTACCATTTTGTCACTGTTTTCACTACACTGTCCAGCGGGATCAGTGGGATGAAAGCAAACAAAAACAACCAGTGGAGCAGGTTTTGAATTTGCAACATGGAGACGTGTTTCAAATTGAAAAAAAAACTTCTTCATTTCTGTTTGATTTCACAACTAAGATTTATTACCTGATATTTTCCATCTCTTAAAATCTTCACTAACTTGCTTTGTTTTCTAATTTTCCAAAGCCATCAAAAACAGAGAGAAAGATTCAAATATATCTGGGTAGAAAATCCCAGTCCTAAGGGAAGACAAGCAAAAGCTGCAAAACCCCAAATCCTAACTAAACCCAAAATCCCCATTCAAACCCAAACTCAAACACCTTTTCTTTGTAAGCCACAAACCCCAAATCTCCAAATACAAAATATCAACCTGCTAAGGCCACCATACGGATCGATCAAAATTCCAAGCCACCGCCGCAAATGACCCAGCCATACCGTCCATGGATGCTGCTCGACCCATTAATTGCTAGATGCTTAACGGAAAATGCTGCGTATATATCTCTCACCTCTTATTTATTTTGCTTGATTTTTTGCATGAATTTTTGGCTTCTGAATGCCTGTAAGCTAGGACTATAATCATTGCCGTAGTAGACTTCGGGGCTGTTTCGTAGAGTGGTTTAAACTCACCCTACTAAATTTTAAACAATTTTACGTACATTTTCATTTTTTCACTTACATGTATTTTTATAAACTATAAATAATTCAACTCAATCTATTCTACCAAACAGGCCCTTAAGCACTAACTTTCTAGGCTATGGGCTCATTCTTGGGTTATACTTTCTTTGAGCTAACTGTTTAGGTGATAGGTTAGTTAAAATAAACGGTCAACTGTTTAGTTAATAGGCCCATAAGTAATTACTGTATAACTCGGGAATATATACAAGTACAATTAAAAAAAGAAGAAGCTAGGACTATAAACGTTGTTGTAATAGACTTAGGCACAACCTTTCTAGTTTATGGGCTCATTGTTGGGTTATACTTTCTTTGGGCTAGTTGCTTAGGTGAAAGGTTAGTTAAAATAAATGGTCCACTGTTTAGTTAATAGGCCGCCCACAGATCAGGTTCACCCATATATTAAATCATACTCTCATGCTTCATAATAATTAATAGTGTAAGAGCATCAGCAATGGATAGGCCAAATCCCAAATGTAGGCCTATTTTACAATTTAGTCTCAAAATGCTTGCTCTATTAGATGTTGTATTTTGTAACTATTGCAACAACAAAAAAATGTGCTACAATACCATCTTAAATGTAAGATGGTACTGTAGTTGAATGGGATAAAAAAATAATTTTTTAATACTCTTTCTCCCCTTTTTAATCTGGGAATTTCTCTCTCCTCCCTCATTATTTCTCTTCTTTTCTCTCTCTTCCTTCTCTCTTTCTCATTTGCCTCTGCTCTTTCCAGATGCAAGACCCTGTGGGTTTTGACAATGGTTGAATTGGATGGCTCCGATGGGTCGGCATGAGAGCTCCGATGGCTCTTATAGTGATTCCGACGAGGCATCGATGGTGGGTTTCTTTGGAGATGTGGGTTTTGACAACGGTGGAGATCGTGAGTTTTGATGACCGTGGGTCGGTGGGCTGGGTTTGGATCGGTGTGAGGGCTCCGATGGGTTTGGAGCTCTTGAATAGGTTTGAAACTCCGATGGGTTTTGATGAACTGTGCATTTTGTTTTGTGTGGTCAGTCATGGGTCTGTGTGTGATCTGTTGGTGGCATTGGTGGTGGCACTGTGGGTCAAATGGTTTCACCGATCTGGGTTTTGTGTGTATTTTGCAATGATGCATGGATTGATTTTTATCTTTTGGGTTTAGATGGGTTGGATATGGCAGTGATCTGGTGGTTTTTTTTTTTTTTCCTTAATTTGGGTTTTTGGTTCCGGTGGGATTGTGGTGGGCAATGGGCAATGGGCATGGTGGCGTGGTAGGCATGGTGATGGTGGTGTGGTGATGATTGGGTTGTTTGGCTGTTGAGAGAGGGACAGAGACTCAGAAAGGCAGGGACAGGGATGAAGAGAGAGGAGTGATAGATAGCCTTTAAATATTATTTTAGTGTGTAGTATTATAAAATAAAAGTTGAGATGTTGGAAGTATTGGAATATGATATGGTATAATTGGTAAAGTAGCTTTTTGGGAAGGTAAAATAGGATAGGATTCAAAAAACCATTATGGATGCTCAAAGAGTTACACATTACACCTTTTTAAAGCCATAAATTTCTAAAATATGTAATGATTTAAGGCAATTGAGCATAGAAAACAATATTTTGAGTTTCAGAATTAGATTTGACTCCAAAATGTTAATAACTTAATTTTTTGATGAAGTTAGTTAATAAATTGAAAAAACTAGATTGACTTAAGTTATTGAATTAATGAATAGTTGTTACAATCAGTTTATGCTTATAATAATTTCATAGATTAGACAGAATTGTAACTCCAGTTAACAACTATAAGGACACAATTTGCAACCCAAAAAATAAGATTGGGATAGGCCCAAAAAGCCCAATACAATAAATTTGTAGAAGGGGGGCTTGAAATTTAGGTTCTAGTGATTTTAAATAAAAAAGATAATGGGCTAGATCGCAACATCATACAGATGTGATAATTTATATAACAAACATTGTCCTTGGACTCAAGCCGAGGAGGTTGGATCCTATATTTCTCTTTCTCAAAGACAAGTTACAGATATTGATCTTAATATCTACAGTGTTTTCTTTCTCCTAGTTTCGATCCCCCTCCTGAATGTCTTCTCCTCCTTTTAAATCATCTTTCTTCTTCCCTCCATCCTCCACGTATAGATCTGATTACTGGTTTGGATACTTGTCCCATCAGTTTACCCCTGAAGTCTTTGGAGATAGCTGTAAAGCTGAACTTTGATATTTAGGCATCACTTCCCCATTAATGCGGCCAAAGGTTTAGCTGCAGAGCATTTAATACGGTAGTAGCAGCTTTATCTTGGATATTTCATAGTCCTTATTCCTATCCTGTACACCCACCATGCATATCCTTACTTATAGGATCTCCTAAAACATCACCTATGGATGTCAGGCAACTCTTTCCTATCTTGGCTTTATTTAGCCGAGGACGGACTCCTCCTCAGACCACCTTCCAGGATAACCTTGATTAGCCTCCGCCTCTTTATCCATCAGCACTGTCTTTTGGGTCGATATTCCCACATGCTTGGACCATTTAGTGTCCTCGAACTGGGCCTCTAGTCCAATACATACTCATGGGCCCATTAACCCTACAACAACTTATTACACTTTTGCCATGGGGACTTCAAAACTCTAGCCTTTTTTCATAGATCTTCATCCACAAATGAACTTGTCCACATCAACAACACCAATGAGCTCACTAGTAGTTGTAATTTGAGAGAAATAATCTTGCACAAGGTTTTAACAAAATTTTCTTACAGTATTTAGTCTCTCTTGAGGAACATGAGATGTTTACCTTCTCTCCGAAAAGTATGCATGATATATATAGGTGAAGGTTTAGGTTCAACGGGTGTTTAAGATTGTTCAAAACTCAAAAGTCCATCTCTCACAACACAAAATTTTTCAACTTATACTTATATCCTAATAACACAAATTATCCCCAAATGTGATCTTAGAATTATAATTTCATATAAATAAATGTGATCTTATAATTATGTTTCAATTAATAATTCCATATTTGAATTATACTCTAAAAATAGAGTGGGAGCTTGATCTATTTTTTTTTTTTAATTAAATAGAAAGTTAGAAAAATATAAATGTTAAAATTTTTTTTGAAAGAGTTTTAATCTATGGTATCTGCTTTTGATAATAGCTTTTTATCTTCAAATTAAGAGACCAATCAGTTTTTGATGTAAGCAGTAATTGAACCTCGAATCTCTTATTCAACCATCGAAGACTTAAAAAGTCCTGACAATGCTCACTTGTGAGCCACATGGTTCGGGGCCCTAGCATGCCCCCCTAAAATAACAAAACTAATAGGCCCCACTTTGATGGGCTTGTGATTGTTCACTCTCTTAGAAAAGGACTAATAGGCCCCACTTTGGGCCTATTAAACATGTTCTCAAAAGTCAAAACATTAAAAACTTAAGCGATAGTTTCATATAGGCACACTCAAAATTATTAGATGCAATTTTTTGGGGTTAGCCTTGCCTAAATTTTCGAATAAACATTATTTTAGTACTCCCTCAGTTGACATATTATGAGGGGAAAAATTCAAATTAGATGGAATTCATATAAATTTAGTTCATTAGTAAAGTTTGGAGTTAGTACATTAATTTTTCTATTTCATTGTATTTTGTTGATCTTGAGGTGTCCTAACATTGAATGTATGGTAAATTTGATAAAGCTATCGGAAGAGACTTTTTTTTCCTTAACTAGTAATATTTTTACTTAAAACATATTGTTTAAATTAACAAAATATTTATTTGTTTCTCTACATAAAATTTAAGACAACGTTTGGCTACAAACTTAGTTGTAGCCTAAGGCTACAGTTTTAATCAATATTTTTTTATTGGATATGAATTTTGACAAACTCACCGTTAAAGTACATTTACTTATTATATTTTTCATGCTTGCAAAATTTTTAAAAAAAATTAAAAATCAATATCTATTCCATCAATCAATTGTTTAATTGCCAGGTTTTGTAATCTAAAATTATTCTTAAAAAATAAGTTTAAGAGTCATATAGTAAATAACATCCGATTAGTACAAAATGTGACATGTGTATGAAAAGCATATAGAATATGCAATCCAAGAGTTATATTTTCATAATATATAGTCATGTTAGTTATTTTAATGGAAATTGTAGTCTTAGGCTACAACTATGTTTGTAGCCAAATTTTTTCCAAAATTTATTGTTGGAATTATCCTAAATAAGTTCTTTAAAGAGAAAAACCATTGTTTCCTTTCCCTAGGAAATGATATAGTTTTACATAATTCAAAAATTTTGGATCAAGCGTGCAAAAAGTTTAGTAAAAAGAACCAGCATTTTGAATGAAATTGATACATAAGATTCTTTTCTTTTTCTGAACTAAGATGTTATTATATTTGATTTTAGATTTGACTACAAACAAAATTGATTATGTTGTAGGAAATTGAACAATTGCATCTGATTATTCTTAGGAACCCACAAGTGAACTTATTTATTGTTTCTATGTCTACGGACTTTATTTATTGTGAACAATTGTGTTCTTGTTTTTATATGTTTGTTCTAGCTAGTTAGGTTTATTGATTATTTACTGAGCTATGGAGCTCACATTTTTCTCCTTTTTACATTTCAAACTCTAAATAATAGCTAGCTCACAAGACTTTTCTTTCGGCCCCCGTAGGGATACTTTTTTTCAATGTTAGTTTTAGTTCTAGGTTAATCTTGTGGAAAACTTGTAATATTGTGGATTGTTTGGTGTTATGAATTATGTGAGACTGTTAGGTTATGTTTGGTAACAATTTTTGTTTTTTATTTTCAAAAACCTGTTTTTGGGAATATCAATTTTCTTGTATTTTTAAAATCAAAAACATGTTTAGTTAGTTGAAATTAAAAAGATAGTTTTTTGAAGAAAAAAATAGAAAAAACTAAAATATGTTGTTACTAGGATTTGAACTTTAATACTAACTCATTAAATAAGATAGATTCATTAAATTAAATGCATATTTTTATTGACTTTTGAAAATTAGAAACTGAAAACAATATTTTGCTTGTTTTCAGTTTCCTTTACAATCTGAATTTTGAGAACAATTTTTGTTTTCTAACTATTTTAGGTTGCCAAACAAGTTTTCGAGTCTCAAAAATAGATAATTGATTTTGAAAATAAAAAATAGAGAAAAAACAGTTACCAAACATACCTTTAGTTGCTACTAAATTTTATTAGAGAACAATTTTTGAATCACTTTTGGAGAATAGTTATTCTTTCTTAATAAGACCTTGCAAACTTGTGAGATTCCTAGACGTGTGATTGTTGTCACAATCTAGCTCGTATAATTGGGTTTGAGATTTGATTTAAAAAAAAATAAAAAATTCAATAGTTACAACGAGAAAGTAGGATTAATGTTTATGTTAAAATGATCAAGAAGTATCGGCTTGTTGAGCTACAAGATTCTTGGCTTGAGTGGTGATTAGTATTTAGATAATGTTTCACAACCAATCACAAACTTAGAATTTTTTTCATTGACCACAATGAATATTTACAAACAATGGCATCACTCTCCGTGACGAGACAATTAGAGAAAAAAAAAGTGATTACATTCTGAAACTGCATCATGAGTTGAGATTATTACATCTAAAAATAAATAGCTTTTAAATTAGGAGTTTATCAATTTGGCGACAAATTCATCAATATTCTTGTCAAAACTGCCACCCTCACTAATAGCCTTTACAGCCAAATCCATCCATTTCTTAGCATTCTTTTGGAAATCTTTCCCTCTCTCACCCTCCATTACTTCCTTAATGCAAAACTCAATCTCTTCTCTTTCAACAATGCCATTCTTAGAAACCTTAGCCCTCATTCCCACCTTCCACACATCCCAAAAGTACTTAGCATTTGTAGTTTGATTGGTCCATTGTGGCATCCCCACCATTGGCACTCCCAAGCTCAATGCCTCCAAGGTTGAATTCCAACCACAATGTGTTAAAAAGCACCCAATTGCCTTATTTGATAGCACTTCTAATTGGGAGCACCATTGCACTACCAACCCTTGATTTCCTATCTCTTCCACAAACTTTTCAGGGAGCTTTTCTTCCTCAAAAGCCATAACAACCCACAAGAAATGAAATTTACTTCCTTTTAAAGCAAACGCCAATTCCTCCATTTGCTTGTTGCTTAAACTAGCCATGCTACCAAAGGACAAATAAATAACAGATCCTTTTGGCTTAGTGTCAAGCCAATTTTTGCAAACAGATGAGTCTAATACGAAAAGGTTGAGCCCATAATCATTGTCATGTTCTGGATGTTTGTCTAAATAGAAAGATGGAATTGTTGGTCCGATTGGTAGTAATTGACAGACTTTTGACATGGAGTCTACCACCTGATATGAAAAAGGACAATAATCAAATTTCGATCAACACGAAAGGTTACAATAGCAACAATTATATAATTGAAAACTTGTTGATAATTACAACCTTAAGAATAATGCTAGTATCATTGTCACACACTCCATTAGAATTGTTCTAGTGTGGTAAATTGTGATTGGTTGTTTGTTCCTATCATAAAAGTCCACTATTTTTTTTCTTCATCACTTACAATATGTTGGACAGTTGTAGCAAAGTGTTTGATACCACTATTATTGCAACCTTAATTCTGACATGATCTTTATGGAAGTTTCAGGTTAATTACGTTAGGATGAGCATTCATATCCAATTATGCATAATAAATTGATCAAGTATTAGATGGAATAACTATAGCAAACATTAATAGCCAAGAGCTTTGTAATTTAATTGACACATTTTGATATTTTCAACTGAGACATCCATGATTCAAAAAAAAAAAAAGTATAACATTAATAAGCTCAAACTCATTGTTTATGCTTTTGAGATAAATGATATCTCAACATGCTGTTAGGAACCTATGGGTAGAAATCACCTTTTAGACCAGCTTGCAAGAAATTGGTGCTCAAGAACTTATAAAAACATGGTTAAGCTTACACTTAATCCATGTGAGACACTAAGATTATAACACATGCTATGTTAGTGGACTCACCAAAAAAAAAATTGGAAATTAAATTTATAACAAAGTGTGGTTGTATAAGAGATCCTTAGGTGAGAATCAAATTTCTAAAGTGATATATATGAGAATTACAATATGAGCAATGTGTAAAAAACGGGGTAGGGTTGAAATCAAAAAAATAATAAATAATAAAGTTTTTTTTTTTTTTTATAGAATATAGAAATTTTAATCTAGCTTAATATAAGTGTATATGTGTGTAAAGCTTTCTTTTAGAGACTTGAATTCTAATCCTTGTCCCCACAAAAACTTTGTACTTTTAGAGTGATCATCACCCACCAATGATAATAATAAAGTTTTAAAAAAATAATGAACTTATTTACTAGCTTAAAAAATGGCTACATGTATCATTAATAAAGACATAAAACAATATGGAGATTAAATTTCTAACAAATTTGAAATAAGAGCTTCTAAGCGACCATCAAATTAACTAGTGAATCAAGTGATATTAGAATTCCTCTATGAGCAAGGTAAGAAAAAAAAAAAAGGAATAAGTCTTTGAAAAATCAAAATTAATAATTTAATAATTTAAAAAAATTGAAAAGAAAATAATGCATTTATTCGTTGGCTTAAAAAATGCTATCCAAACATGTTCTATTAATGGCTAAATATGTCCGTTTTAAATCAAGGAAGTCAATACCCTACCGGAGGCTGTACCGGTTTGGCCACCGGTACGATATATTTCGGATACCGGTCAATACCGGTATACCGTTTTGGGTTTACTGCTATTATATATATATATATAGACACACACACACATACACACCAAAATCTCTAGAACCATGTTTATAAACATATAATATTTCACTTATATTATAGTAAATATAAAATTTTATTATAAAACATTACCTCAATTCAGAACAAATTATTCATAGTTTTAGACTTTAGTATCAAATAAAAGAAAAAAAAACACAATATAAAAAATAAAAAGCTTAGTTGTTCATTGCATACTAAGAAAACAAATAATACTAAGAAGTTAATATAAATAAGTTACCATTATGCCTTTACAAAAATTCAAAAATTACAAAACTAAAAAAAAAAAAAAATTTAAAAGTTTTTTTCTGTACCGGCCGGTACGCCTGGTACCGACTGGTATTACCTAAAATTGACCGGTATGACCGGTACACGGCCGATACGGCCAGTATTTTTTCCGGTACAATATAAAAGTGTACCGACACCGGTGCACTGGCCGGTACGATATGTACTAGCCGGTACCAATACCGGCCACACTGTTTTAAATAGGTTGGAATGAACATGCAATATATTCAATTTGGATGGTTGTTCCCCCAACTAATTCGGGCAAACAACATATGGTCTATTTTTTAATAATAAATTACTAAAATTATTACAAAATTATCTGATGTGACATAATTTGTTGATTTTGAGGAACTTCTTTTTTCAGATTTTTGACTCTGTTTTTGACCCTTCACCTTTTTTTCCAATAAATGTAGGTTTGAATAATTAACATTCTGGCAATTGTGAGTATTATCAAATTTAAACACCAATATAAATAAATATCTGAATTTCATTTTTTTTTTAAAGGGATACCTCAATTCTTCTCCTATTGTTTGCACAAAAGAAGAGTGAAATGATAAAAAAAAAAAAAAAAAAAAAAAAGGCAGTCCGACACTCACATAAACAATTTCTAAAACAAAAATTATAAAAATGAAATTGTATAAACATATATAATTACCCACCTCTGGCTCTAGCTCGTAGAAAGTGTTGACAAGAACTGCATCGGCTTTATCTGAGTTAGAAAATTGATTGAGCACCATCTCAAAGTAAGCAGGGCACTGATGAAACATGGCATATCTTCAAGCTCAAGCACAGGTAGACCAGGAATTGAGATGGGTGTGGAAGTAATTGGTACTTTCAATAGTCCACGATGCACACGATAGTATGTAAAATTCACAGCACAAGTTTGAGTGAAGAAAGCAGCTCCAAATATACCAAACTTTTTAGCTATTTCCAAAGCCCAAGGCAAAAAAGGGTCATAGATTATGCAATCAATTGGGTTTGCAGTGTTTTTGTTCTTTATAATAAGGTCAGCCAGTGGTTTTGAGCCTATTGTTTCCATTCGATCGAGATATGCATGGATACTTCCTGCTTGGGCGAACCCACCTTCATCATTGCCATCGGATGTTGTGTCAAATTGAAGAGAGCTTGATGATGGGAGTTGCATGGTGTTGTGGATGAAAAGGGTTGTGGCTACTGTAGCTTTAAGCCCTTTGGAGACCAAACGTTTAGAGAATTGGAGCAATGGATTTATGTGGCCTTGTCTTGGATATGGTAAAGCTAAGACATGGCCTCTATATGCTTTGTTTTCCATTTCTCTCTCACTCGGGAGCTAGCTCAACAACTATTGAGTTTAGTAGCTTTCTAACTTAGAGGTATCTTAGGAAGAGAGTTGCATGTCTTGCTATTTGGTGAACCCTATTTGTAGGAGGAAGCATGCGACTCGACATTTCCAAAAAAAAAAAAAAATTATATTAAATTAAATGTTATAAAGAAAAAACTACTGGTAGGTATTAGGTTGTGTAGTGCCATGCCATCTTTTTAATTTCTAAAGTTATGGCATATTTTTATTATCAATAATATTAGTACAATAGTATCACACCTAAATAAACACAATTTTTCTCAATTATTCCGTGTGTTGACATATTGTAATTATTTGTCGGTCACTATCACTATTAAATGAGCTCATGAATTTGTATCTGCAACTTAATTTGCCATGCAAAATAGTTGCGATAATTAAAGTGAGTTTTTGTGGGTTGCTAGCATTGTTATCTTACCATGCCATATTTGCTTCTTCTTCTTCTAATTTTTTTTTTTTTTTTTTTTTTTTTTTTTTTTTTTTTTACCTTGCGCCAAGTGGGACATGTACAAAAAGCGAAAACAATGTGACATGTTTTCGAAATAAATTACTTTTTTCCAAAAATAAATGTTGATTGTGTTAACGAAGAAATGCATTCCGTTAACGGCATATCTTTTTGGGGTTAAATTACTAAGTTAATTTCTTTTCTCTATGGTTTGACAAAAATTAATTTCTAGCAAATATTTTTTTGTATTTACAAGCGTTTGGGATGACGGAAAATATTGATCAACTGGAAATTGTTTTTCAGCTGACCAAAAAATAAAGACAAGCATAGCGAAATTGGTTTACAGTTTAATTTTCCAGCCTCATCCAAAACTTATCAACCGAAGCTCCACCCTACGACCCCCACTATCTACCACCGAACCACCATCCCCACTTAAGTACCCGGTCTCCACTAGCACAGTGGCTGCTGCACTGCCAATCCATTGATCACAAATTTTTTTTTTTTTTTTTTTAATTAGGGCTATGTTTGGTTCAACAAAAATTGATTACTGGAATATTTTCCACATTTAAAAGTGTTTGGGACAATGAAAAATGTTGGTCAACGAAAAATTGCTTTCCAGTTTACTATAAAATAAAAGGCACTTATGGCGGAAATTGGTTTACGCTTTTATTTTTTACCTCACCCAAATTTATCAACTGAACTTCCACCCCCTACTTGCTAGCCAAACCCTCCCTCCCCCAAATTTTCTCAAAATATTGTAATATAGGTACTTATCCGAACAATTTTCTTTTAAAAAAATATCTAAGGCCCCCCCCCCCTCCTGATCTCCTCCCATAATTTCAAGTGTAAATTAGACTTATTCCTTCTTCTTTTTTTTCTTTTGTTTTTGAAGTTACATGTTTTAGATGGGCTACAATTCTATCACTTTTAAATTAATGTGATATTATGATAATCACATAGCTATTTCGATAATTATCTCAAAATTTTAACTAAAAAGAAAACAATGATCTCAAATAAAAAAGTTTAAAATTTGTACTAAAAAGAAAACAGTTACCACCCAATAACCATTGGTGAGTGTGACTCTTTTCTTTGTATCTTTTCGTGTCTTCTCTTCCTCTTTCTCTTTCTCCTTTTTTTTTTTTTTTCATCCACGTTTTTTCAGTTTTTCTCCATTCTCTTTCTCTATCCGATTAGCTTTTTTTACTTCTCATCGTTACTTCATGTTGTTTCTATAGTTTTTTAGTGCAACCGTTTGCTAAGTTCAAAACTCTTGTAACCTTGTTTCGATTGCTAAGTCCAAAAAGGCAAAGATGTGTAAGATTAGAAAACCATATACTTTGTAAAGTTTTTAATATTAGCCGTTACTTTTTCTCTTCACTCCCCATTTAATTGATTCTTCTTCTGTTCCTTATTTTGCATTATAATATATATATATATATATAATAAATTATTCTTAATTTGATACTGCTATATCATATATTATATAAATAAAATAATGCTATTTGATTCTATTTTTTATACATTCAATGATTGTTTGTCTAAATTCTACAATCTTTAACCTACTAGTAATAAGGGATTTGAACACTAAATGTTTTCGTTGTAAACACCAAAAGAAATTTCAACTAGTTAAGTTTTAAATCTTGACTATTATACTTAAGTAATAGATTGTAATTTATCTTCTAAAAAAAGTAGTAATCTAATTTGAAGAGTAAAATTTAAGTTTGATGTTTTTAAAATTTTTTTTAGAATAAAAAATATTTTCTGATGAACCAAACTTAAGTAGTTAAAAAGATAGCGAGAGGATAGAATATACACCGAATCGCATCACTTATTATTAACACGAAGTCCTATGTACTGGCAATATGAAATGATCCGTACATGTGTTCATTGCGGATGAAATAGTCTTATTTGCAATGCAAATGTGGGAGCATTGGCACCTCATGTGTTTGTGGCTTTGTGCATAGTAGGATTGATATCGGGTCAGGTCCGCAAATTCATGCCTCCGCCATTGAGGGGGCGTTTGCGCATCACAGGACCGATGGGCCAGTCCAGCCCACATGCAGTAGATATGCTCATTCAAGATGAAGGGAAAAGCCTCCAAAAATAATTTCTGGACTTATACAAAACTCATTCGGTAAAAATGACTAAATATTACTGTTTGTCAACAATTATTAGTATTTTATTATTGTTGGAGAAATATTTAGGGGAATTTGATAAAGTATTTTGAGACAAAATTTTTGTAATTTTTTAAAACACATATAAATAAAAAACAGTATAAAAACATGTGTAATATTTAAAATATAAAAATATAATTTGAAATTACTCACCAACCATGCTCTGATTTTTTTAAACTTGATTTTAAGAAACTATGAAACTTCGCTGACGTGGATAATTTGAATTAAAAAATGTCCAGGAACTCAAGTACCATCTTGCATGTACTAGTTTCGTAAAGAATATTTTAACTGTTTGGCATTGGATATCCAACTACACTCTGCTCAAGTTAGACAAAACGAAAAAAGAGATGCAGATCACGTGGAAGGCTAGAATGCACAAATCATAATATCTACACTCTGCCTAGTCAACCAATAATCCGACAGCGTGAAAAAAATGGTGCTGGACAGCACCCATAAGTCTGCATAGGCACTGTTTAAGTCAGCATGATTTTACTAAATTAGCTTTACTTCAAGAAAAATGTTAACAAGACGGTGCTTATTAAGGTTTTTTTTTTTTTTTTTTTTTTTTTTTTTTTTTTTTTGTATTTCACTTAAAAAAGAAAAAAAATGTTAAAAAAATTACCCAAAAAAAAAAAAAAATTACCAAAAACTGAAAAATTATCAAAAGTTACACAAAAATTATCAAAAATATATTGTTAACGGCATCTTACGATACCCGTTAACACAACCCTTACTTTAATTGAAAAATCAAGAAAAATAATATCACCTTAATGATGTTTGCATTTTTATTTATTTATAGAATTTGAGTTTTTAAAGCTGGCGTTTTATGTCTAAATCACAATGATAAACACTAATAATTATGGCCAATAGTAGTATTTGGCCAAAGTCATTCAATAAACTTTTGATAAGTCATTACCAAAAAAAAGAAAAAGAGGCTATTGTGGTGAATTTTATGCATTGGGGTCAAAAAATGCCGCTATATGTCACATATTACGGCACTTTGTTGACCCACCCCTGTACATGATAAATATTGCGGTGTACAGATAGAGCACTGCAATAGAAAAAGTCATTGGAATAAAAATATTGGCTCAGGTAACATGAGGTGGCTATATATTATAGCCTATAATATATTTGATGAAAAATTATTATATACTTCAAGAGTATCATAAATGCGTACTCACCTATTTCACATGAATTGTGAGTCCTACTATGAATTTAATTAGTAGGACTCATAATTATATAAGAGGAAAAATAATATATTTATGGTACTCCGAGAATATTGTATAATTACTCATACATGATCATATATTAACAGGTTATAATTATATTGAATGTGGTCCAAGATTATATATGCATGATCAATAATGCATTTCCGCGGGGGCGGGGGCGCAGGGGGTGAGGGGTGGGGATCACAAAGACCCAAACTAATGCTCGATGTTACCTGAAGCAAAAAGTAAAGCAGCTCTCTCAATAAAAGGATTTTCTTATTGAATCAAGAAGAGAATGACAATTGGCTCTTCTTATAACTAATTTGGGTTTACAATTTCGCACGTGTTGATTACGTGTTTTAACTAAGCAAAATGCTGCCGTTTCTTGCATCTCTTTCTTCCTCTTGGCAAAGCAATTTGATGTCGTTTTATTGTTGATTCCATTGTCGTTTGATCTGTCTTCTTTCTTTTCTGAAGCATTAATTTTTCTATATTTCGATATGGAGATATTAAATAATAATTTTTAATTCACCACTCTAAAGATTAAAGTATTAATACGAAACAACTAAAATTTTTCAATATTTCAAAGGGTTTTTTAGGATATTTTGTCGTAGTAGATACTTTGAGATATTTACATCGTTTTGAATATTTTCTTGTTATTTTGAAACTTTTGGGATTATTTTTAGAGATTTTAGGGTATGTTCGTCATTTGAATGTTTTATGGATATTTTGTCATTTTGTAGGTTTTAGGAGGTTCTATTCTTTTCTCTTAAGAGAGAGAAAAGGCGAATCTGGGTTCAATGGATAGAGTTAGGGAGACTATGCTCTTGAGGTTAAAAGTATTTTACATCACTTAAAGGTCTATAACATTTTATATCCAAAAACAAATGAGTTAATAATTTTAATAATACCAAGATTATCAACCCAAATGTTAAAAAATGAGGAAAGAAAATGTTTCAGACCCAAAACAAACATGAGCTAAAAGGAAAATTATTTTTCTTTATAAAGAGGATTTTACAATTTTTTTTCTTTGGATAAATTATCATTTTGTTGATCTCTAACACGTACATTATTGTAGACACTCTATTTTGTTTTTCAATTATGATGCATACTTTTTTGTGCATGCCTCCACCTAATGATGAACTAATTTAACTATTGCATAAACTCTCTAACCTCTCTCTCATTTGTCATATGTGAACTTGTATGTTCGTTTAGACCCCTTAAACTAGATAATTTAACCTAATTTATTAACCAAGTGATTACTTAGATTAATTTTCAGATCTAGGTTAAACACAAATAAATCATATCACGCAAAGATGTGGAAGAGTAAATAACACCACGATATGATGACCTGAAAACTAATGAAACTAACCGTTTTAAGGTAAAAATTTGACCATGATTTAACCTAGCTATCCTCAACGCAAACCAAATCCAGTATAAGAGAATTGAAGTTTTTACAAAAGAATTAACCATAAATCTAATGCTACCTCTAGTAGTAACTTACTGACACAACTACGTGCAAGTAACGAATCCACAGACTCCTTCTCTTTTTGGATTTACAGAAACACTAGCCACGTTGCTTGTAACTTTGAGATCCTACTCAAAGATTTTAGATCACTTTCACTTATTGATCTTGATGTAGCAACTATGTTCTACCAATGCTTGATTGTGGTTTTGGCTCCGATAGATTTTTGTGTGGTTAGAAGGTACAAAACCTCTCGAATCTCACAAAGAGTAACACACATGTATTCTTTGGCATCCTCAAAATGTGGCTAGGTTTTTTCTTTGATATGTGGAAATGTTTAAGGTTTTTCCTTTAACTTTTCAGAATTTTTTTTTCTTTTTTTCTACACTGTTCTTCAGTTCTTCCTCCCAACCCCAGAATCTGCAAGAGGATAACTATGAGTTCAAACCCCAATCCATCAACCCTTACCACCAACCTCTCCACTGCAACCATTTTCTTTGATTTTATTGCAGACTAAACACCAACGAAGTTACAAAAATACTCTTCACCTGAAGATAAATCAGCATGATCGTTTACAATAAGTTAGAGAAACCAACTTTTGAATTAACTATTTTGAACATTTGAACCTTTTGCAAAACAATTGTTTAATAAGCTCACAATCATCTACTTCTCCATATACACATGAACCAACCTACTTATAACTAAAGATCCGCTATGGCACAGCTTAAAATCACGCTAACCAATGTAACATTATCAAGTTCAAGTAAACAGTCTAGTAACCAAAGAAAGAAAGGGATTGAGATTGAGCCCCAAATCCCAATCCCAACGATGTTTCATACATCAGTATAATTTCTCAATCTCTCTCCATAGTTAAAAAGGGAATTTGGAAGTGTCGTATTCTATGATTTCTTTGTAGCGCATGAGCTTGAAGTTTCTGAATTTTGACAACGAAGATCTCGTGGAGTTGCAGATTTTGGGTTTGGGGAAGAACAATCGAAGAATAGTGAAGAATAAATATAAAATGAATTTTATTTAAAATTATAAGAGCATTAAAAGAAAAGAAAAAATTGGTAAAGAAATGAAAAACATTTTTATAAAAGCTGACGTGGCTTATTTTGCCATCTCAGCACTGACAAAGGCAATAAAATTTATACACGCATCTAATTTAATATTTTAACACAAGTCATGCCAACAATGCAAACTATTTGTCATGTATGCATTTTCTGTTAGTGTGTTAACCGTAGAAATTAAATTAACTGCAAGTAGAAAATAACAGGGACCAACATGACTACCTCAAAATGTAGGGACCAAATTGATTATAACCCAAAATATAGGAACCAAAATAGTGTTTTCACCTAGTAGGTAATTAGTATATAACTCGTGTATGTCTCCAAGTACAATTAAAAACAATCACCATTATATACATATATGAATTCAAATTATACTTAGTGTAAGAGTTACAACTTACACTTTTTTTAAGTCAGAGATTTCTAAAATATGTAGCAATTTAAGACAATTAAGCATGAAAAGCTTCATACTTTGATGTATTTTGGGTTTTAGAGAATTGACTCTAAAATGCTAATAACTTGATTTTTGAATGAAGCTAGTTAATAAATTGAAAAAACTAGGTTGACCCAAGTTATCGAATTAGTAAATAGTTGTTACAATTAGTTTATGCTTATAATAATTTTATAGATTAGACAGAATTATAACTCTAGTAAACAACTCATTCGACTTTTGCCTTGGGGGCTTTAAAACTCTGGTCTTTTTTCATAGATCTTCATCCACAAATGAACTTGTCCACGTTAACACCAAAGAGCTCACTAGTATACCGGTGAGCTCGAATCACAACTATGTAGTTGTGATTTGCCTGAAATACTTTTGCACAAGGTTTTAACAAATTTTTCTTACAACATTTAGTCTCTCTTGAGGAACATGGGATAGTTATTGATGATGCCTAAGATTGTCAGTAAGCTACACGGTCCCCACATACCCGAAACTACACTTGCACAACACCAAGAAAAAAGACTTTAAGAGAGTACCGGTATGGTATCGGTCAAATATCCTCCAAAGGTTAAGTAAAAAAACAGTCACAATCCTAAAGTGCTAGAGCTGGAAGAAATTATGCGTATCTTGGTTTTCGAGGGTTTTGGGTTTTTATAGTAGAGGGGAAACCGACCTTGGTGCCTTGGTGAAGAGGAATATTTTCTTATAAAGAAGATCCTCATAAATATGCGTAATTTAATGGGACCCTTTTCCATATAAGGGCTCTACTGATTAGAGTTAATCATGGAGCTTAAGTTCTTGCCGTTTGAAGTTTCTTGGGGGCCAAATAAGCCATGTCATTGCCACGTGGTTTTTTGCCATCGTTAACCTCAATATCCGTTCGGAACGTTATCCATCCACTGCAGTTGATCCATTCTCCGCAGATCATCCGTCCACCTTCGATGCATCGTCACTGCCTCATCTTTTTGTCCGTCAACCTAGTAAAGCTACCAATGGTAAGTCTTTGTAAATTCCGACTGTCTACTTTAATTTCACCATTTTCAGTTGCCCCCTCACTCTATGGATTCGTCGCCTATATTTTTACGGATCCATGGAGTGACAGTCTGACCCTATCCTTGAGAAGCATGTGGTGATTGATAGGCTATCCTAGGGTCATTAATGCGGTATGGACACGTGGCAAGCTTCTAGTGGTTGATTGCTTGAATCGAAGCGTCCCTTCGTCTTCCGCACCATTCCCTCTATAGATATGTCAGTCGTCCCTTTCATTTTTACATTTCAAAATTTTTTTGTTAATCAGAGCGCTACCATCCACTCTCTTTAGCAGTCGCTCCGTCATTCTGGTTGCCACTATTCTTTACGGCCTTCCCGTCACCCTTCTTCCACCATCAAGCTATAAGTATTCTTCCTTTTACCCTAAGTTTCTTCTTTTTGTCATTCTTTTCATTCGTCCGTCGTCTGTGTAGAACTAGAGTCTTAGGGTTTTTACCTATCACGTGTAGATGTTAAATGTCTAGTGAGGCATCAAGTGGTCAATCATTTGTCCGCGATGGAGCGGGCTACGATGAGGTGTTTCCGTCAGGTCAGGCAAACCTCGGCACCTCCAGCAAGGAAAGGGTTCCATCCGCCAACTCACTTTTGCAATGAAGGATGAGGTATAGGGTGAGGATGGGTCAAAGTAAGATTTGAATGATGATCTAGACGGTGTAGAACCTCCTATCCAATCCGTCATAGGTCCTAATGGATTTAGGGAATTTATCCTACTTCCCTTGTGGACGTTAATGATTTTGTATCCACCATCAAACAATCACACCTCAATACACTTAAGGATGAGTACCAGATACACGACCACATACCCATTCGTCTACCCTTCAAGTCTGAAAAATGTTACTATAGGGATCTTGAAGACGTTGGAGTGTATAAGCAGATGCTGAAAGTAAGACTTCGTTTCCCATTGAGCGCTCTTCACTATCGTCTTCTCCAGTACTTAAGACTGGCCGTCACCTAGATCTCCCCAAATACCTAGAGGGTTTTACTAGGTGTGGAAGTTTTGTACGAGGTGATGTTTGATGAGACGGGTCTGTTAACAGTGGAGGAGTTCTTCCATTGTTACTGTTCGTCCGAGATCACCCAATCTAAGGGTATGTACAGTTTCTTGCCAAGGAGTCCATTGCTTAGGTTAGTGTGCGAGACCCCGAACTCTAACAGGAACTGGAAGGGTCAATATTGTTTCCTCCAAGGGGACGACTAGATGTGTTACCCTAATGACTAAGAATACATGCCTGTGGACAAGACCTGGGGCATAATGCCCCCATCTGGTATGTGTCCGTCTTTCTTAGGTTCATTTATACAATTTGTTTAGTCATTCTAACTGTCTCTTTTTACAAGTCGGGATCGTTTGCAAGTTACCACTGAGCAGTTTGGTTTCTTGGAAAAAATCTTCAAGACCACCAAGCTGTCGGAGAGAATGTAGGTCAAGCTAGTAACTTTGGATACTCTCCACTAGTACTACGACGGCCCTGCACCCACTACTGCTGCCCGTCGATACGACGCTCGAATTTGTCAACGTAAGTCCATTTTCTAATATATATCTCTGTGTTCTTAGTAGCTCCCTTGACTCTTACCCGTCCACTTTTATGTAGAAATGGAAGATAGCAAGAGAAGAGCTTACATCAAGCAACAAGTCACTGCAAAGAAAAAGCAGGAGGGGGGTCTTCCTCCAAAGACGGGCTCAGCTCACCCGTCCACTAATAGGCAACCATTCAAAAAAGCAAAAGGTGGTGACCGAACTAGCTGCCACGCAAGCTTCTGGCGCGTTCAAGTTGGCCCCCAAGCTTGGCCTGGGGAAGGGTGAAGGCTTGATGGTTAGCCCGAACCCTGTCAAGGAGAAACCTCTGGTCCTTCTTCACTAGGATTTTTAGTATGCCCTTAAACAAATCACTTCCATTATCAAGGACAAGGACTACGAGGACCTGGGCAACCACGCCACTGAAGCTATGGGGTAGACAGGTCTATTCAACCTTACATAGGTTTGTATCCGTCCTAATATGTTTCTGTCGTTTTTGTTGATCATTTTCCTTACTCTTTTTGTGGTTGGTGCAGGGGGTCTTGATGATGAAGGGGTTGATAGAGCACTACCTTTCTCATGAGAAGACATTGGAGCGTGTTCATGCGAAGGAGAACGTGATTGAGGAAGAGCTGACGGAGCTGAAAGCCTGGAGGGTCCATCAGGAAGAGAAGCTCAAGGTGTTGGAGCAACTCCATGGTGAGTTGGAAAAACAAGTAGTTGCTGGGAAAAACCCTCGAGGACAAAAATGATAGCCTTTATCAAGCGAAGATTGACGCTATACGATAGTATCGAGACTCCGATGCCCTCCTAAGTGAACTGGGCACATCTTTTGCCGATGGTTTCGACGATTGCCTCCGTCAAGTCAAGGCTTCCTTCCTTGACTTGAACCTTTCGCACATTACCAATGACCCTGAGGGCCATACTCTTGCTCACCCCATTGACTCTGAAGGGACAAACGAGCTCTTTAGTGACGACCCTAGTGACAGTGATGCTCAAAAAGCTGAGACAAAAAAGTCTGTCAAGGATGGCACCTGTCAACCTGAAGTCCAGACGCTCGATGATAAGGAGGAGGGAAACCTTGTCTCCCCAGAGTAGTTTTTATTAATTTTATTTTTGTTCAGACTTGAAAATGTACGGGAGAATAGAAACCTTGTTAATTTGAACTGTTGCATATCGTAGGCTTTTATGTAGACATTTCTTTATGTTATTTTGATTATGATTCATAATATACATCTATCTGTTTTGCAAATGAATTTGTCCTTTCATTTCATGAATGAATTGTTCTAAGATGATCCGTTTAGTCTGCAGACTTGATGAGTAAGTTTCATCCTTCTTATAATGTTCCGTCCAGTGTATGGACTTGTTAAGATAGTTTCATCCTTATTAGGATGATCCGTCCAGTATATGGACTTGTTTAAGATAGTTTCATCCTTATTAGGATGATCCGTCCAGTTTATGGACTCGCTAAATAAGTTTCATTCTTCTTAGGATGATCTGTCCAGTTTATGGACTTGTTAAGAGAGTTTCATCCTTATTAGGATGATCCGTCTAGTTTATGGACTGGTTAAGATAGTTTCATCCTTATTAGGATGATTTGTCTAGTTTATGGACTGGTTAAAATAGTTTCATCCTTACTAGGATGATAGTTTCATCCTTACTAGGATGATTCATCCAGTCTAGGGACTTGTTAAATAAGTTTCATCCTTATTGTGATGATCCGTCTAGTATATGGACTTGTTATGAGAGTTTCATCCTTATTAGGATGATCTATCCAGTTTGTGGACTCGTTAAATAAGTTTCATCCTTCTTGGGATGATCCGTCTAGTTTGTGGACTTGTTAAATAAGTTTCATCCTTCTTGGGATGATCCATCTGGTTTATGGACTTGTTAAGAGAGTTTCATCCTTAGTAGGATGATCCGTCCAGTTTATGGACTTGTTAAATAAGTTTATGGAAAAACATTCACTGTGTTCTGAATAAAACTCCTCTCATTATGATAGATATGCAAGTAGAATTTTGTTCATGAAAGGGCTCTAAAAGTACTGTAGATAATAATAAAAACTAAAGTTATAAACTGGAAAAATAGACTGGAAATAAGGAGTGTCGTCGCCGTTGCCTGCGCCTTTATCTACTGGTAGTATTTCTTAAGGTGTTCCTCGTTCCAAAGATGCTGCAACCTTTTTGCATTCAGTGTCTCAAGGTAGTAGGTGCCCTTTTTATGCCATGACGCGATTCTGTACGGTCCCTTCCAATTGGGTCCTAACTTCCCATGAGAGGGGTCTTTCGTAGCGCCCGTTACTTTCCTCAAGACGAGATCTCCTTTTAGGAAGTCCTTGTGTTTCGCCTGGGAGTTATAGTGCCTGGCCATAAGGTTTTAGTATCGTGCCAACCTTTGTTTAGCCGTCACTTTTACCTCATCTAACACGTCGAGTTGTAGTCACATCGCCTCGTCATGGTTTGTAACTCGGTAGCTTGTGATACCTACTTCAGTTGGGATGACTGCCTCACTGCCATACGCAAGTCAAAATGGTGTCTCTCCTGTAGAAGTCCTTGCCATCGTCTAGTACTCCCATAGTATGCTTGGCAATTCCTCTGGCCACATACCCTTTGCCCCCTCGAGTCGAGTCTTGATGATTTTCAGCAAGGATTGGTTTGTGACTTCAACCTGTCTGTTAGCCTGAGGGTGTGTAGGCGACGAATAGTGATTCTTGATCCCAAGCTGCGAGCAGAACTCTCTAAATGTGTCGTTATTGAACTGTTTCCCGTTATCCTAGACCAGGACCCTAGGTATGTCGTACCTACAAACGATGTCCTTCCATACAAAACTGCGTACATTCTTTTTCATGATGGTAGTAAGGGCTTCGACCTCAATCTATTTGGTGAAGTAGTCTATGCTGACCAGAAGGAATTTCAGCTACCTGACTGTTGTAGGAAATGGTCCCATGATATTAAGCCCCTATTAGGCAAAGGGCCATGGGGCTGTCATTGGGGTGAACTCCTCCATCGGTTGCCTTATGAGGTTGCCAAACCTTTGACATTTGTCACATTTTCTAATGTACGTTTGGGCATCTTTCTGCATAGTGGGCCAATAGTATCCAGCCCTAATCAATTTATGAACTAAGGATCACGATCCTAAGTGGTTCTTGCAAACTGTTTCGTGGCCTTCTCTCATGACATAGTCTGTTTCTTTGGGTACAAGGCACCTTAGGTATGGGCGGGAGAAACCTCTTTTGTATAAGGTACCTCTGATCATTACGAATTTGCGGCTTCTTTATTGTCAGGCAACACACCGTCCTTCAGGTAAAAGGCAATCTGTGTCGTCCGGCTATTCTCAGTACCTATCTCTTGCACACTGATTGTGTTTATCACAAGTGAGTCTTGAACAAAGAAGAGTACTTGACTTGGAGAAGAAATTTGTTCTGTTGACGCTGCTTTGGTAAGACGGTCAGCTCACTCGTGCTCCTTCCTTAGGATTTAAACGAACTTGGTGTTGAGGTTGCGTGTTCGATCCTTCTCTTGTTCGAAGTACTCCTTCATCCGTTCTCCTTTGCACTCGTTCGTCATTAACCTGACTGGTGACCACTTATGAGTCGTAATACACAATCACATCTATGGCTCCTGCTGCCCGTGGGAGATCCAGTCCTATGATCAGAGCTTCATACTCAACCTTATTGTTTGTTATGTGGAAGTAAAGTTGGATCATGCACTCAACCTTATCTCCTTTTGGGCTGCGTAGTACTATACTAGCTCCTTCTGCACATTTGTTTGACGACCTGTTTGTGTGGATCATCCATTGGGAGTCTCTCCTGCCCCCTCCTTGTCCGTATCGATGAACTCTACAATGAAATCGACAAGGACCTGCCCTTTTATGGCTGAGTGTGGGTGATACTGCATGTCAATCTCACTCAGCTCAATTGCCCATAATGCCATCCGTCCAGCTGCCTCTGGATTGCTCATTGCTCTTTGTAGTGGTTTATCGGTTAAGACAATGATAGTGTGAGTCTGGAAGTATGGTTTTAGTTTCCGTGCTGCAGTTACCAACGCGAAAATGAGCTTTTCCATAGGGGTACCTTTTTTCTATGCCTCGGAGCACTTGGCTCGTGAAATATATAGGCTTCTGAACTCCATCTTCCTCCCTTACTAAGGCTGTGCTGACAGTGATCAAAGAAACAGCTAAGTAGAGAAACAATTCTTCTTCGGGCTTAGATGGACTAAGCAAAGGTGGGGAAGAAAGGTAAGTCTTCAGGTCATCGAATGTGCGTTGACACTCAGTCATCCATTCAAAGGCTTTTTTAGTGTGCAGAAGAAGGGCAGACACTTATCCGTGGCCCTCGAAACGAACCTATTCAATGCAGTGACTTTTTCGTTCAAACTCTATACCTCCTTGACAGTCTTTGGCAGAGCCAACTCCATAATGGCACGTATCTTGTTTGGGTTGACCTCAATACCCTTTTGGGACACCATGAATCCCAGGAACTTTCCCACCATCACTCTGAATGCACACTTGTTTGGATTTAACTTCATGTTATAGTGCCGAAGGGTTTCGAAAGTCTTCTTGAGGTCGTCTAGGTACCCGTCCTCTCGTACGCTTTTAATCAGAATGTCATCCATGTACACTTAGACATTCCTCCCAATCTGGCGCTCAAACATCTTGTCCATTAACCTCTGATATGTGGCACTTGCGTTCTAAAGTCCGAATGGCATGACTTGATAGCAGAAGAGACCCTGGTTGGTGACAAAAGATGTCTTCTCCTGGTCAGCTTCGTCTAACTTGATCTGGTTGTAACCTGAAAATGCGTCCATGAAACTTAGCAGCTAATGTCTTGCCGTTAAGTCCACCAAGATATCTATGCGAGGAAGCAGGTAGTTGTCTTTAGGGCATGCCCTATTTACGTCTGTAAAATCTACGCATATCCTCCATTTTCCGTTGGCCTTTTTCACCATCACTACATTGGCCAACCAATTGGGATAATATACTTCTCATATAAAGTTTGCTTACTTCAACTTACGAACCTTTTCAGCTATGGCCTTGTCTCGTTCTAGAGCAAATATCTGCTTCTTTTGCCGAATGGGGGAGAAGGTGGGCGATACATTCAGTTTGTGGACCATGATTGAAGGGTTGATTTCGGGCATGTCTTCTTGGCTACAGGAAAAGACGTCCTAGTTATCCCTTAGAAAAGATATCAACGCCTGACAAGCCGATGGGCTTGCAAGAGTGCCTATCCTTGTTGTTCGGTCGGGCATAGAATCAACAAGGAGCACCTCTTCCAACCTTTCGACTGGCTCTGCTCCTGTTCGACGTTCTTCAATGCACATCGTTGGCAAATGGTCGTCCATCTCTAGCATGGCGATATAGCATTCACGTGCCACTACTTGGTTTCCTTGTACCTCTCCAATGCCATATTCGGTGGGGAACTTGACCATCAGGTGGTAGGTGAAGGTTACAGCCTTCCACGAATTAAGTTTTGGGCATCCCAGGATGGCGTTGTAGGCAAATGAGCAGTTTACTACCAAGAACGTGACATTCCTGGTGATCTGCTGAGGGTAATCGCCGACAATAACATGCAAGGTGACTGCACTGAGCGGGTACACTCTTGTTCCTCCAAATCTAACAAATGGTGCATATGTCGGTGTCAAACATTCTTTCTCAGTCCTTATTTGCTGGAAGGCTGGGTAATAGAGTATATCGGCAGAGCTGCCATTGTTTACAAGGACCCTGTGGGTATTGTAGTTGCCAATTCGTGTACTTACAACCAACGCGTCGTCATGTGGATGATGTATACATTGAGCGTCTTCCTCTGAGAACCTGATTATAGGGTTGTCAATGTGCGCCATCTTCGGGACTAATCCTGTTAGCTGAACGTTCTGAACCATCCGGAGGTAGGTCTTGTGCGCCTTTTTAGTTGAACAGGAAGTTGCTGTGCCCTCTACAATCATCCTTATGTCCCCGATGGATGGTTTAAGGTGCTCATTTTCCTCCGGGGGCCTTGCTCTTGCTACTAGTTCGTCTTTTCTTTGCTTATGAACCTTTGCAATTTCCCCTGCCTGATTAGGGCTTCTATCTGTTGCTTCAAATCGTTGCATTCGAAAGTATCGTGGCCATGGTCTTAATGGAAGCAACAATACTTATCCTTGGACCTCTTGCTAGGGTCACCTTTCAACTTGCTAGGAAATGTCAATGATCCTTCGTCCTTTATCTTCATAAGTACCAAATCGATTGGAATGTTCAGTGGAGTGAAATTTGAGAACCTCGTCGCTGGGTTCTTGGAGTGTCTATCCTCTCGTCTGTCTCCAGTCCTTATGCCCTTCCGTTCTCTCTCCTGTCTTGCTTCTTTTGGTCTTTCTCTCTTTCTAGGCTTTTCTTCTCTCTCAAGTAGCGCGTCTTACACGTTTATGTATTTGGTAGCCTTGTAAAGCAATTTTGACATAGGCTTTGGATCGTTCTTGTATAGGGAAAACAAAAGCTTATCCTTCTGTAGTCCATTGGTGAACGTTGCTATGAGTATCTTGTCGTCAGCTTCATCAATCGAGAGGGCCTCCTTGTTGAAGTGGTTGATGTAAGACCTTAGCGTCTCATCCTCTTGTTGTTTGATGTACATCACGCATGCGGTTGACTTCTTATACCTGTGTCCCTCGATAAAATGCGAGGCAAATTGGGTGTTCAACTCTCTGAAGGTACTGATGGAGTTTAGGATCAGCCTGCTAAACCATACTCTTGCAATACCCTTTAGTGTAGTGGAAAAAGCTCTGCACATGATTTCGTCCGCTATGCCCTGCAGGTGCATTAGGGTCTTGAACGTCTCCAAGTGGTCTAATGGGTCCTTCGACTCATCGTAGGCCTCTATTTTTGGCATGCAGAACTTCGGCGGGAGAGGGAATGAAGTAACAGGTGCAGTGAAGGGTGAATCCATCCGGTGCACTAGTTCGTCGAGATCACTTGACACCCGCCCTTTGAGGGCGTTGATCATTAGGTCCATATGTTCCCTCATCATTTGCATATCTGCGACCAGGTTCGATGGGGCGATATCTGTGACCATCGGTCTACTCATAACATTACTGTCTTCCGGCCCTTTTCGATTTTGTCTGTTGTCATTGTGCTGAAGGTTGTTGCCCTCTTGCTCCCCCTCTTGGTCTTAGGGCTCAGCGTCCCTTTGGCGCAACTGCTCTTCCAAGTCATGGTTTTTGCTTGGTAAGACATTCAACTGCAGTAGCGAGTGTCTGAATCTGTCTCTCAAGGATTGCGATACGTGGTTCGTCTCCTTGGTTATTGGTGTTGGTTGCCATCAAGCAAGTAAGCACCATGCAACCTTTTGTCCAAGAAGCAGCAACACGGCTTACTTATGTTTTTCCATAGATGGCGCCAACTGATGATGCCTAAGATCGTCAGTAAGCTACACGGTCCTTATGTGCTTAAAACAACACCTGCACAATACCAAGAAAGAAGACCTTAAGAGAGTACTGATGTGGTACCGGCCAAATACCTTCCAAATGTTAAGTCAGAAAATTGTCACAGCCCTAGAGTGCCAGAGCTGGAAGAAATTATGCGTACCTTGGTTTCTGAGGGTTTTTTGGGTTTTTATAGTAGAGGAGAACTGACCTTGATGCCTTGGTGAAGAGGAATATTTCCTTATAAAGAAAATCCTCATAAATGTGCGTAATTTAAGGGGACCCTTTTCATATAGGGGCCCTATTGACTAGGGTTAATCGTGGAGGTTAAGTTATTGCCGTTTGAAGTTTCTTGGGGGCCAAATAAGCCATGTCATTGCCACATGGATTTTTGCCACCGTCAACCTCAGTATCCATCCGGAACGTTATCCGTCCACTGCAGGCGATCCATTCTCCCCAGATCATTCATCCACCTTTGATGCGTCGTCGTCGCCTCATCTTTTTGTCCATCAACCTAGTGAAGCTACACATGGTAAGTCTTCATAAATTCCGACCGTCTACTTTAATTTCACCCTCTTCAATTACCTTCTCTCTGAAAATTGTGCATGAAGGAGTATTTATATACAAGTTGAGGTTTAGGGTTAACGCATGTTTAACATTGGTCAAGACTCCAAAGTCTATCTCCCACAAATTCGCATGAGCTAGAGTTTAGTATGTTTTTCATAACTTAAATAACTAATCGTGCGAGTCCTGAAGTCGCTCAAGCAAATTTTTATAAGATCACATTCTTAACCTAACTAATTTACTACGTATACAAAATTTTCCAAATTATACTTATATCCTAACACAAATTATCCCTAAACGTGATCTTAGAATTATAATTTGATATAAATAATTGCATATTTGATTTCTACTCGAAAAAATCGAGTGAGAGCTGGCTCTACAGTTTTAAAAATATGAAAATTAGAAAAATCTGAATATTAAAACTCAGACGAAGCTTGCTTAGGAGCCACATGGTTAGGACTTAGGAGTCCTGGCACACCCCCAAAATAAAAAGAAAATAAAATAACTAATAAGGCCTACTTGGGGCTAAAATAAAACAAAAAAACACATATTCTCAAAAGTCAAAACATTAAAAACTTAAGCTGTGGTTTTGCATAGGCACTCTCAAAAATATTAGTTGGAATTTTTCGGGTTAACCTTGTCTAAATTCTAGAATAAACATTTTTTTGGTACTCCCTTAGTTGACATACTTTGACGGGACAAATTCATATTAAAAGGAATAATTAATTAGTAAAGTTTAGAATTTGTAAATTAATTTCTCTATTTCATTGTATTTAGTTGATCTTGAGGAGTCCTAACTCATAACTTTGAAAGTGTGGTAAATTTGGTAAAGCTATTGGAAGTAAGTGACTCTTTTTTTCTTAACTAGTAATTTTTTTTACTTAAAACATATTGTTTAATTTAATGAAATAATTATTTGTTTCTCCGTATAAAATTTATTGTTGGAATTATCATAATAAGTACTTTAAAGATAAAAACAATAGTCTCCTTTCCTTATGAAATGATATAGTTTTACATCATTCAAAAAATTGGATCAAGCGTGCGAAAAGTCTAGTAAAAAGAACCTGCATTTTGAATGAAATTGATATATAAGATTGTTTTATTTTTTTGAACTGAGATGTTATCATATTTGATTTCAAATATGACTACAAAAAAAATTGATTATGTTGTAGGAAATTGAGCAATGACAATCTAATTATTCTTAGGAACCCGCAAGTGAACTTATTTATTTTTTCTATGTCTATGGAGTTTATTTACTATGAACATAGATGTTCTTGTTTTTATTTATTTCTTCTAGCTAGTTATGTTTATTCATTATTTACGGAGCTATGGGGCTCAAATTTTTCTCCTTTTTACATTTCAAACTCTAAAGAATAGCTAGCTCACAAGAATTTTCTTTTGGCGCCGTAGGAATAATTTCTTTTTAATGTTTGTTTTAGTGCTAGGTTAATCATGTGGAAAGCTTATAATTTTGTGGATTGTTTGGTGTTATGAATTATGCGAAAATGTTAGTTGTCACTAAATTTGGAGAATGGTTATTGAATCATTTTTGGAGAATGATTATTGTTTCTTACCTTCCACACTTGTGAGATTCTTAGACGTGTGATTGCTGTCACATATCTAGCTCATATAATTGGGTTTGAGATACGATTTTTTTTTATTAATAATTTGATAGTTGCGACGAGAAAGTAGAATTAATGATCAAGAAGTATCAGTTTGTTGAGCTACAAGATTCTTAGCTTGAGGTGAGATTAGTATTTAGATAATGTTTCACAACCAATCACAAACTTAGAATTTTTTCATTAACCACAAATGAATATTTAAAAAGAATGGCATCACTTTTCAAGGCAAGACAATTAGAGAAGAAAAAAAAGTGATTACGTTATCAAACTGCATCCTGAGTTGAGATTGTTACATCTGAAAAACAATATATAGTCTATTAAATTAGGAGTTTATGAATTTGGATACAAATTCATCAATGTTCTTGTCTGAACTGCCACCCTCACTACCAGCCTTTATTGCCAAATCCCTCCACTTCTTAGCATTCTCTAGGAAATCTTTCCCTCTCTCACCCTCCATTACTTCCTTGATGCAAAACTCAATCTCTTCTCTTTCAACAATACCATTCTCACAAACCTTAGCCCTCACTCCCACCTTCCACACATCCTGAACATACTTGGCATTTGTAGTTTGATCAGTCCATTGTGGCACCCCTACCATTGGCACTCCCAAGCTCAATGCCTCCAAGGTTGAATTCCAACCACAATGTGTTAAAAAGCAACCAATTGCCTTATTTGATAGCACTTCCAGTTGGGAGCACCATTGCACTACCAACCCTTTATTTCCTATCTCTTCCACAAATTTTTCAGGGAGCTTTGCTTCCTCAGAAGCCTTAACAACCCACAAGAAATGGAATTTACTTCCTTTTAAAGCAAATGCCAATTCCTCCATCTGCTTGCTGCTTAAACTAGCCATGCTACCAAAGGATGCATAAATTACAGACCCTTCTGGCTTAGTGTTGAGCCAATTATTGCAAACAAATGAGTCAGATATGAACAGGTTAAGCCCATAATCATTGTCATTTTCTAAACATTTGTCTAAATAGAAAGATGGAATTGTTGGTCCAATTGGCAGTAATGGACAAACTTTTGACATGGAGTCCACCACTGATATGAGGAAGGATAATAATCAGATTTCTATTGGTACGAAAGGTTACAATAGCATTCCATGTACATGGCTTATCAGTTATAGATTATCCTTTGCTGCTTGGACATATACATTTTAAAATGAAAAGTCACATAATCTGAAAAGTTACACAGCAACAATTATATAATTGAAAACTTCTTGATGGTTACAACCTTCACGATAGTGCTAGTATCATTGTCACAAACTTTGTTAGAATTGTTCTATGTGGCAAATTATGATTGGTTGTTTGTTAATATCGCTAAAGTCAACTATTTTTTCTTCATCACTCACAATATGTCGAATAGTTTTAGCAAAGTGTATGATACTAGTATTATTGCAACCTTAATTCTAGCAAGATCTTTATGGAAGTTTCAGGTTAATTATGTTAGGATGAGCATTTGCATCCAATTATGCATAATAAATTGATCAAGTATTAGATGGAATAACTATAGAAAAAACAATTGATTAGTATAACATTAATAGCTAAGAGCCTTATTACTCAATTGACAGCTCTTTATATTTTCAACCGAGACCTCCATAATTTTTTATTTATTTTAAAGTATGACATTAATAAGCTCAAACTCATTGTTTATGCTTTTGAGATAAAAGATATCTCAACATGCTATGTTAATGGACTTTGCAAAAGACAAATTGGATAATAAACTTATAAGAAAGTGTGGTTGTATAAGACCTCCTGAAGTGAGGATAAAATCTCTAAGTGATATATATATATATGAGAATTTTCAATATGAGCATTGTGTAATGATAGGCCAAAAAATGTATTGACCTCTTATAATGAATTAACCAATTAATTAGCCAAGTAAATTAATTATGTTCAATTACATGCAATGAGCGTGGCAGTACAAACAAATTACCAAATAACTAAATGAAGCAAAAATTAAATTTGATATGGTGATTTGTTTATGAATGGAAAAACCTACACGGCAAAAATTTCACCGGGTGATTTGAAGGTCACCACTCCCGAGAATCCACTATTATCAAAAAAAGCAATTACAAGTAAAGAAATTTTAGTACCTTATACCAACCTACAGTTGAACTCTTACCCCAATACTTAGTTGGACTTGTTCTGTAGTGACAATCTCTCCTTGTATTGCACGGCTCCCAGTACGTGGCTAACCAAAAGATGCGTGGATCCAAGTACGCAACTTGATCACCAACTTGAGAAGGATGTTGGCTGTAAAGTACTTCTATTCTTCAACACATGAAGATCATAAAGTTGCTTAGTTACAAAACCCTATGGTGTACAAACACAATAGCTTCTCAATAACTAGGGTAAACTAAGTTTCCGGTTACATTTGAGGAATTATGTTCTTGTGCTCTTGGCTGTGCAACCTGATACGACCCTTAAAATAATCCTTATATATGTTTAGGGCTATGAGAAAATAAAGCCCAAACACATACTCACGTATTGGACGAAAAACAGTCCAGAAAAACTGAGTTTCATAAACCTCGATAGATATCCATCTATCGAGCTAGCTATCGAGCCTTGGGTTTCAGTAGCTTTTAAATCTCAATAGATACTAGCTATCGAGCTTTAAAATTTAGCACTTCATTACTTGATTCTTGGACAGACTTGCATGGTTTCAATACTTGGACTTGAACTCTTGTTCCTTAAAGTATTAAACACATCCTAGATCTACCCAATTACAAGTCAAGTGCGTTTTGTCAAAAGATTAGCTAATAACTAAAATGTTGACATATGTTCATAACATCCAATCACATATGCCCTAACATGTAAAAAAAAGGGATAAGGTAGAAATTGAAAAGTAATAAAGTTTATTTTTATTTATACAAGATATAAATTTTACTTTAATCTAAATGTATGTGTGTGTAATGTTTCTTCTTGGAAACTTGAACTTCGACCCTTATTCTCACACTACAAGAATTTTGTACTTATAGAATGACCATCAAGCTAAGAGTACGTAGTGGTAATAATAAATTTTTAAAAAGAAAACAAGACAAAACAAAATAATAAACTTATTTAGTGCCTTATTGTTTTAGCTTTTAGAAGCTGAAACACGCTTTTTGAAACCAAATAAATAAAATGTGCGTTTGGTAAGATTTTAAAAGTTGATTTTTTCTAAAAAAGCTACGTTTTCATTTGTGAAGGAAAAGCCCAAATCGCGGAAGTAGCCTTGAGCTCCATTGCAAAAAAGTGCTAGTGCGTTTCATGTTACCGTTGCGCAAATTTCCCAAATTGAACATTAGTTTTTCTTAAAAACCTAATTTTATCCCTTTGTTTATAACACAATTTTACAAAGGAACCCAATAATGAAATTAAAAAAATAAAATAAAATAAAACAATCTTGCCCACTTCTACCATATGTCGTTGGCAGTGGTGAAGAGATCAAGCAGCAGTGGGGAGGAAGACAGGTGGCGGTGAAGGCAGAGCAGATTAGCAGACGACGGAGGTGTGTTGAGGAAGACAGACGGCAGTGAAAGTAGAGATCAAGCACCGATTTGACACATTCCTCCCTTGGTGATTTCCCCCTCTTTCTTCGTTTAATGAGAACCAAATGGTGTGGTGTGTGTGACCTTTAAGTTTGTGTGTTTTGATGGAATAGAGGGAAAGAAGCTTGCAGACGAAGTGGTAAGAAAAAAGAGAGAAAGGAAGAAGAAAAAAAAAAGAAAAAAGAAAAGAGAAGGGTACGAGTGTGGAGGAGAAATAAAGAGGGGAAAAAAAGAAGAAGGATATATGTGTGACAAAAAAAGTAAAGAAATAAGGGGAAAATAAAATAAAGAATGAAAAATTAAAATTGAGAAATGCTATCACAATATTTTCACAATACTTTCACAATAAATCTTAAGTGGTAAGTTATTATTAGTTAATATTTACGAGAAAAAATAATTTTTTAGAAACTTTGAAAGTACTTTTTAGAATAATTTTTTAGAAAGTATTTTCACAACATTTTATATATACATGGTCCTTTTTGGTAATTTGTCACTCAAATTGCCACTTTTATAAGTGTTAGCAAAACACTTAAACAATCTTGCCCACTTCTACCATATGTCGTTGGCAGTGGTGAAGAGATCAAGCAGCAGTGGGGAGGAAGACAGGTGGCGGTGAAGGCAGAGCAGATTAGCAGACGACGGAGGTGTGTTGAGGAAGACAGACGGCAGTGAAAGTAGAGATCAAGCACCGATTGACACATTCCTCCCTTGGTGATTTCCCCCTCTTTCTTCGTTTAATGAGAACCAATGGTGTGGTGTGTGTGACCTTTAAGTTTGTGTGTTTTGATGGAATAGAGGAAAGAAGCTTGCAGACGAAGTGGTAAGAAAAAAGAGAGAAAGGAAGAAGAAAAAAAAAAGAAAAAGAAAAGAGAAGGGTACGAGTGTGGAGGAGAAATAAAGAGGGGAAAAAAAGAAGAAGGATATATGTGTGACAAAAAAAGTAAAGAAATAAGGGGAAAATAAAATAAAGAATGAAAAATTAAAATTGAGAAATGCTATCACAATATTTTCACAATACTTTCACAATAAATCTTAAGTGGTAAGTTATTATTAGTTAATATTACGAGAAAAAATAATTTTTTAGAAACTTTGAAAGTACTTTTTAGAATAATTTTTTAGAAAGTATTTTCACAACATTTTATATATACATGGTCCTTTTTGGTAATTTGTCACTCAAATTGCCACTTTTATAAGTGTTAGCAAAACACTTAAACAATCTTGCCCACTTCTACCATATGTCGTTGGCAGTGGTGAAGAGATCAAGCAGCAGTGGGGAGGAAGACAGGTGGCGGTGAAGGCAGAGCAGATTAGCAGACGACGGAGGTGTGTTGAGGAAGACAGACGGCAGTGAAAGTAGAGATCAAGCACCGATTTGACACATTCCTCCCTTGGTGATTTCCCCCTCTTTCTTCGTTTAATGAGAACCAAATGGTGTGGTGTGTGTGACCTTTAAGTTTGTGTGTTTTGATGGAATAGAGGGAAAGAAGCTTGCAGACGAAGTGGTAAGAAAAAAGAGAGAAAGGAAGAAGAAAAAGAAAAGAAAAAAGAAAAGAGAAGGGTACGAGTGTGGAGGAGAAATAAAGAGGGGAAAAAAAGAAGAGGGATATATGTGTGACAAAAAAAGTAAAGAAATAAGGGGAAAATAAAATAAAGAATGAAAAATTAAAATTGAGAAATGCTATCACAATATTTTCACAATACTTTCACAATAAATCTTAAGTGGTAAGTTATTATTAGTTAATATTTACGAGAAAAAATAATTTTTTAGAAACTTTGAAAGTACTTTTTAGAATAATTTTTTAGAAAGTATTTTCACAACATTTTATATATACATGGTCCTTTTTGGTAATTTGTCACTCAAATTGCCACTTTTATAAGTGTTAGCAAAACACTTAAACAATCTTGCCCACTTCTACCATATGTCGTTGGCAGTGGTGAAGAGATCAAGCAGCAGTGGGGAGGAAGACAGGTGGCGGTGAAGGCAGAGCAGATTAGCAGACGACGGAGGTGTGTTGAGGAAGACAGACGGCAGTGAAAGTAGAGATCAAGCACCGATTTGACACATTCCTCCCTTGGTGATTTCCCCCTCTTTCTTCGTTTAATGAGAACCAAATGGTGTGTGTGTGTGACCTTTAAGTTTGTGTGTTTTGATGGAATAGAGGGAAAGAAGCTTGCAGACGAAGTGGTAAGAAAAAAGAGAGAAAGGAAGAAGAAAAAGAAAAAGAAAAAAGAAAAGAGAAGGGTACGAGTGTGGAGGAGAAATAAAGAGGGGAAAAAAAGAAGAGGGATATATGTGTGACAAAAAAAGTAAAGAAATAAGGGGAAAATAAAATAAAGAATGAAAAATTAAAATTGAGAAATGCTATCACAATATTTTCACAATACTTTCACAATAAATCTTAAGTGGTAAGTTATTATTAGTTAATATTTACGAGAAAAAATAATTTTTTAGAAACTTTGAAAGTACTTTTTAGAATAATTTTTTAGAAAGTATTTTCACAACATTTTATATATACATGGTCCTTTTTGGTAATTTGTCACTCAAATTGCCACTTTTATAAGTGTTAGCAAAACACTTAATTTTTTCAAAAAGTATTTTTTCATACCGCATTTTTTGAAAACCCAATTTTTTCAAAAAAGTCCAATTTTAAAAAGCTGAACAAAACTCACCCTTAGTGGCTTAAAAAATGGCTTTCCAACGTGTTACATTAATAGGGCCACATAAAACAATTTGGAGATTAAATTTCTAACAAATTTGAAATAAGAGCTTCTAAGCCACGATAAATTTCTAACCAGTGAATCAAGTGATATTAGAACTCCTCTATGAGTAAGGTAAACAAAAGGAAAAAAGTGTTTGAAAAATATAAATTAATATTTTAAAAAAATTAAAGAAAACAATGCATTTATTTGTTGGCTTAAAAAATGGTATCCAAACATGTTCTATTAATGGGTAATTATTTCCGATTCAGACAGGTTGGTGTGAGCATGCAACATATATAATTGGCTTGGTAGGAGACCCAAAATAATTAGGGCGTCCAGCATGAGTAATTTTTTAATAAAAAAAATGCTAAAATTATTACAAATTATTCATCATAACATTATAAATTGATGTGGCATATAATTTATTGATTTTGAAGAGGTTCATTCGTTAGGTCTCTGACTCTTCACTTTTTTTTTTTTTAATAACGACTGTGGGTTTGGTTTTTCTAACGACTATGAATTTGGACTTTGGACAATTGACATACTGACCATTTTAATCATTATCAGATTTTCACACCAATATAAATAAATATCTAAATTACTTTTTTTATTGGAAATGCCTCAATTTGTAAATATTATATTTTAAATTTGCATTACCCCTATAATCACTTTCTTCTCCTCTCTTGTCTATTCAAAAGAAGAGTGAAATGATAAAAAATAGGCAGTCCGACACGTTCATAAAAAAATAAAAATAAATAAAAAAGGCAGTCCGACCCACACATAAAACAATTTCTTAAATGAAAATTATAAAAATGAAATTATTGTATATCATAATTACCCACCTCAGGCTCTAGCTCGTAGAAAGTGTTGACAAGAACTGCATCGGCTTTATCGGTGCTAGAAAATTGATTGAGCACCATCTCAAAGTAAGCTGGGTACGATCCAGGCAGACTGATGAAAGATGGCATATCTTCAAGCTCAAGCACAGGTAGACCAGGAATTGAGATGGGTGTGGAAGTAATTGGTAGCTTCAATAGTCCATGATGCACATGATAGTATATGAAATTCACAGCACAAGTTTGAGTGAAGAAAGCAGCTCCATATATGCCAAACTTTTTAGATACTTCCAAAGCCCAAGGCAAAAAAGGGTCATAGATTATGCAATCAATTGGGTTTGCAGTGTTTTTGTTCTTTATAATAAGGTCAGCCAGTGTTTTTGAGCCGATAGTTTCCATACGATTGAGACATGCATGGATACTTTCTGCTTGGGCGAACCCACCTTCATCATAGCCATCTGATATTGTGTCAAATTGGAGAGAGCTTGATGATTGGGGTTGCATGGTGTTGTGGATGAAAAGGGTTGTGGCTAGTGTAGCTTTAAGCCCTTTGGAGACCAAGCGTTTAGAGAATTGGAGCAATGGATTTATGTGGCCTTGGATTGGAAATGGTAAAGCTAGGACGTGGCCTCTATATGCTTTGTTTTCCATTTCTCTCTCACTCGGGAGCTAGCTCAACAACTATTGAGTTTAGTAGCTTTCTAACTTAGAGATATCTTAGGAAGAGAGTTGCATGTCTTGCTATTTGGTGAACCCTATTTGTAGGAGGAAGTATGCGACTCGACATTTCCAAAGAAAAAAAAATATATATTAAATTAAATGTTATAAAGAAAAAACAAATACTGGTAAGTACTAGGTTGTGCGTGCCATCTTTTCAACTTCAAAAGTTATGGCATATTTTTATTATCAATAATATTAGTAACGCGCGCATAAATATACAATTTGTCTCAACTATTCCGTGCGTTGACAAACTACAATTGTTTGTTTGTCACTATCAAATGAGCTCAATAGTTGTAGAGTTGCCACGTAAAACAGTTGCGATAAAGTGAGTATATGTGTGTTACTAGCATTGTTATCTTACTATGCCAAATTTGCTTTTTTTTTTTTTTTTTTTACCTTATGCCAAGTGGAACATGTACGGAAAGCGAAAACAATGTGTTTTCGAAATAATTGAATTAAAGTTATATGTCTGGTAGACACCTACAGTATATCTAGTCATTTATAGTGGTAGGACTGATATCGGGTCAAGTCCGCAAATTCATGCCTCCGCCACTGCAGGGAGTTTGCGCATCATAGTACCGATGGTCCAGCCCACATGTGGTAGATATGATCATTCAATGAGCTTGTCATTCAAGATCAAGGGAAAAGCCTCCAAAAATAATTTCTGGACATATACAAAACTCATTCAATAAACTTTTGATAAGTCCTTAGGGATAATTTCAAGGGATTGAAAAACTCATTCAACCATGCATTTTTTTTGCGTCTCTTTATTCCTCTTGGCAAAGCAATAAGACGTCGTTTTATTGCTGATTCCACTGCGGTTTGATCTGCCTTCTTTCTTTTCTGAAGCATTAATTTTTCTTCGGCCATGGGTTCATTGTTGGGCTAACTTTCTTTGTGCTAGTTGTTTAGGTGATGAGTTTGTTAATAAATGGTCCACTGTTTAGTTAATAGGCCCACAGATTAGGCTCACCCATATATTAAACAATACACTATAGCTTCATAATAAGTATTTAGTATATAACTTGTGTATATGTCCAAATATAATTAAAAATAATCACAATTATACACATATATGAATTCAAATTATATATGGGGTAAGAGTTACAACTTACACATTTTTTAAGTCATAAATTTCTGAAGTACATAACGATTTAAGGCAATGAAAAACTTCATACTTTGATGTATTTTGGGTTTTAGAGTTAGAATTAACTCTAAAATGTTAATAACTTGATTTTTGAATGAAGTTAGTTAATAAATTGAAAAAACTAGGTTGACCCAAGTTAACGAATTAGTGAACAGTTGTTACAATCAGCATATGCTTATAATAATTTTATTAGACAGAATTATAACTCTAGTAAACAACTTGATCATTAGACTTTTGCCATGGGGACTTCAAAACTCTGGCCTTTTTTCATAGAACTTCATCCACAAATGAACTTGTCCACATCAACACCAATGAGCTCACTAGCAGTTGCGAGTTGAGAGAAATACTCTTGCACGAGGTTTTAACAAAATTTTCTTACAACATTTAGTCTCTCTTGAGGAACATGGGATGGTTACCTTCTCTCTGAAAATTGTTATGAAGGAGGATTTATATATAAGTTGAGGTTTAGGTTCAACGCATGTTTAAGATTGGTCAAGACTCAAAAGTCTATCTCCCACAAATTTGCATGAGCCAGAGTAAATGATATTTAATTTGTACAAAATTTGATATATTTATAAAAATATTAAAAAAAATGCAATTCAACCATTAATTTTTCAAAATTTAGGAGACTAAATTCTCTCTCCAAAACCTTGTCCCCCGAGTGTGCCCTGTACCATTTTGTAACTGTTTTCACTGCACTTTTCCAGCGAGTTCAGTGGGATGAAAGCAAACAAAACAGCAAGTGAAGCATGTTTTGAATTTGAAACATGGAGACGCGTTTCAAATTCAAAAAACACTTCTTCATTTCCGTTTGATTTCACAACTAAGATTTATTACCTGATATTTTTCATCTCTTAAGATCTTCACTACGTTTCTTTGTTTTATAATTTTCCAAAGCCATCAAAAACAGAGAGAGAGAGAGATTCAAATATCTTGGTAGAAAGTCCCAGTCCTGAGGGAAGACAAGCAAAAGCTGCAAAACCCCAAATCCTAACCAAATCCAAAATCCCCATTCAAACCCAAACTCAAACACCTTTCCTTCATAAGCCACAAACCCAAAATCCCCAAGCACAAAATACCAACCAGCAAACGCCACCGTACGGACCGATCAGAATTCCAAGCCGCCGCCGCAGCAAATGACCCAACCATTCCGTCCATGGATGCCGCTTGACCCATTGCGAGATGCTTAGCGGAAAATGCTGCGTATATATATCTCACCTCTCATTTATTTTGCTTGAATTTTTGCATGAATTTTTGGCTTCTGAATGCCTGTAAGCTTGGACCATAAACATTGCCATAATAAACTTCAGCACTAACTTTCTAGGCTATGGGCTCATTTGGGTAATACTTTCTTTGGACTAGTTGTTTAGGTGATATGTTAGTTAAAATAAATGGTCCTGTTCAGTTAATAGGCCCACAAATTAGACTCACCCATATATTAAACCATACGCTCTAACTTCGTAATAATTAACTAGTGTATAACTCAGGAATATGAACGGGTACAATTAAAAAGGCTAAGACTATAAACATTGCCGTAGTAGGCTTAAGCACTAACTTTCTAGGCTATGGGCTCATTGTTAGGTTATACTTTCTTCGGGCTAGTTGTTTAGGTGATAGGTTAGTTAAAATAAATGGTCAACTGTTTAGTTAATTGGCCCATAATTAATTAGTGTATAACTCGGGAATATATATGGGTACAATTTTTTTAAAAAAAGCTAGGACCATAAACATTGTCGTAATAGACTTAAGCACTAACTTTCTAGGCTATGGGCTCATTGTTGAGTTATAGTTTCTTCGGGCTAGTTGTTTAGGTGATACGTTAGTTAAAATAAATGGTCTACCGTTGTTGAGGACTCTTTTTTCGGCCCACATGACATTACTTCATTGGCAATCCATGCCACATCAACATATGGATTGGGCTCACACAATGAATTAAAACTCATGGCTCATATCACCTTTCTTATACTCATGGCAAGTGGCTTCTTCAACAAGAGCCCATATTTACACAACATCACAACAAAACCCGAGGTATGGCATCTCATCTTTAGCTTATGATCCAAGCTCATAAGTCTCTTCGGGGAAACTTTGGGAGTCGTGGTTTGGAGGGCCAAGAGATATGTCTAGTAAAGCTCCAGTGGTTTAAAGTTGATAAAAGAAGCATGTTACTTGGCGTGTCTTCTCCAACTCCCTAAACTTTGACAAGTCCGTGTGTGGCGGGTAACATATGGTAAGCATCTCTTATCATGTAGCATTTAAAATGATAAAATTCCCCATTGCTCTTTTCCTAAAACTTAATATTCATCACATGACACATATTCAATATTCCCAACCATCTAGCTGCTAGAAATATAACTGCTCATTCAATTCCCAATTGTTGCTATACAAATTTGAGAACTTCATTGTATAATTCTACATAATCCCATTACTACTCTTAGCTAAAACCCAATTAAACACATGGCCTAATCTGATTGGCTATCTTTCATCTCCAACTATATGCAAAATATTCATTATATCACCCATACCCAGCTGCTGTCTACCAGAATCAGACCATATATTTCTCTGCCAGCTGCTAGAGTAGAGCATTAAATACTCTTCTTTCTCACCAAGATTAAGTTACAACATAATGGGACCTCAACTAAATCTCTAAACCTTCATTACCTTTCAACCAATCATTCTATTACTTACTAGAAATGTGTTGTAATGGAACCTTGCACCAAAAACACTAACACCCAAAATGGGAAACATTTCCAGCAGACCCCCAGCAGTGTATCCAGCACTTGACACCTGGCTGGGAGTGATATCAGTAGCCATTTAATACTGAAATTTCAGCTACCAGCTGCTATGCCTAAAATAGCAAGATACCCTTGAAATTGATCTTACCATTTTCATCTAAGACCATAAAGCAAATGCTGAATGACTTCCCCAAAACTCTTCAATCACCATGCTGACCTCTTTTGCTTCTACCCAAAGTGACAGTTGCTCCTGATAGCTGTGACAACTGCTCCTAACAGCTGGGACAGCTTTACTTGATAGCTGGGACAGCTTTTTCAGGACAGATGTGACAGCTGACCCAGCAGCCTTAGCATTATTTTTTTTTCCACATTTGGCTAAAACCAAAACCAACTTTGTAACTATCTTTTCTCTTGCTGAAATACATTCCTTTTTTGTTGTTTTTACCCCAGCAGCTCTTACCCGAAATAGCAAGAACATATTGAAGCTAAACTTACCATTTTTGCCCAAATCTTAAGATGCATTTTCTGAAGATTCATTGCTATTTGGGACAGATTTTGGCTGATATTATTTGCTAAAATACCCCCTCAAACTCAGCTTTAAATGGGACCCCTCATCAACACCTCAAGGGAGGACACCAAGGGAGAAGAACTCTTTCACAAAACCTCTCTATTCTCTCTCCCTAAGCTCTGAATGAAGTTCTGAGTTTTTAATTTCAAAATCATGAACTAAACTCTTCAGCACTTAGCTTACAAATGCCTTCATAAGCCTTCATCCACCCTCTAATAGTAAATCCTAGTAGTAAATTCTAGCAGCAAATTCCAGTAGCTTTGCTAAACACATTACAACCCTATTACCTCTCTTATACAAATTCTCTCACTCTTCGTACTCAGAAAATAGACATATCTTATTGCTCCCATCTCTAACTACTTATACATATCTCCATACTCTTCTCCTACAAAATCTTTCCTCTTGGAAAGCAATCTCTACAACTTCTACAACGGTTGTAATCTCATATTTTTACTATCTTCAACTGTCATATCTTTTATACTTTCATATATCATACATATTACAAACATTACATCCCACAAAACATCTCTTTCTTCACTTCTCTTACACAATCTCATACATATTTACTACAACATTACATATAACACACTACACTCTTCTAAACTCCACTCTCATACTCTCTCACTCTAAAGTTCTATTGTTTTGTTGCTCATAAACACATATCAATACTCTTCTCTATCTCCCTTATAAAAGTCATTCTCATGGAAGGCATAAACTTTTAATACTAAAGTCATTCTCCTAGAAGGCACTAAGATCTTTTATCAAAGTCCTTCTCATGGAAGACATAAATCCATCTTACATAAAGCCCTTCTCTTAGAAGGCATAAATACTCTATACAAAAACCCTTCTCATAAAAGGTAACACTATTCATAACTTCACAACAACTAAAAGAGCATTGTCAAGGGGAAAACTCATTTAAGTGCAGGATAAGAGAAGAAAGCTTAACCAGCCCCTACACATAGTTGGGCATACTCTCTTTCTCTCTAATTGCACCCCTGCTTCCCCCTCAATCTTGAAGTTGTCATGGCAAACTGTCTTTCTACCGCTGAGGCTACTCTGCTGGGATATCATCAACTCACAAAAGTTGTACAGCTGGGCTACGAACCATACTAAGATAAGTGACTTTGCTTCCTTATCTTTAAATTCACATTATTGAGCACATGAATACTTCACATTCAAATACATTTTACTTTATTCTAACTACTATTACAATCATTAACCAACACTTAAACTCATTTAAATTGCATGATAAGAGGGTCAAGCTTAACTAGCCTCTACCGCAGGCATTCTGCTATAATCCTATTAGCTCACTGATGCTATATGGTTGGGCTACAAATCATACAAAGGAGGGGCAAGCTTAACTAGCTTCTACCATTAGCATTCTGTTGGAATCCTATCAGCTTACTGGTGCTACACGGCTGGGCTCCAAATCATACGAAGATAAGTGACGTTGCTTCCATATCTTTAAATCTAAACCATTGAGTACATGATTACGTTAACTCTAAATAAATACTACTTTATCTCAACTGTTGTTACAACTACTAATCAAACCTATTATATCAAGCACATGTTACACATTTATTCAACCATTATCGTGATTCTTAGACTTTGGCTTTAATGGTTTGGTAGGCTTAAAAGGTACACTGGTAGCCGTTGGACCATGTGACCCAATGTTGAGTTTTGAGACGCAACTACCCAAAAAGAACCCAGGCCTAGCAACGTCATCCCTCCAAAAGACCACACGTGGCCAAGCAACCGAAAAGGCCCCAGAACAACCGTTTAGTTAATAGGCCCACAGATTAGGTTCACCCATATATTAAACCAAACGCTCTTGCTTCATAATAGTTAATAGTGTAAGAGTTACACATTACACCTTTTTTAAGCCATAAATTTCTAAAATATATAATGATTTAAGGCAATTGAGCATAGAAAACTATATTTTGGGTTTTAGAGTTAGAGTTGACTCCAAAATGTTAATAACTTACTTTTTGAATGAAGTTAGTTAATAAATTGAAAAAACTAGATTGACTCAAGTTATTGAATTAATGAATAGTTGTTACAATCAGTTTATGCTTATAATAATTTCATAGATTAGACAGAATTGTAACTCCAGTTAACAACTTATTAGACTTTTTCCATGGGGACTTCAAAACTCTGGCCTTTATTCATAAATCTTCATCCACAAATGAACTTGTCCACATTAACAACACCAATGAGCTCACTAGTAGTTGTAATTTGAGAGAAATAATCTTGCACGAGGTTTTAACAAAATTTTCTTATAGTATTTAGTCTCTCTAGAGGAACATGAGATGTTTACCTTCTCTCTGAAAAGTGTGCATGATATATATATAGGTGAAGGTTTAGGTTCAACGGGTGTTTAAGATTGTTCAAAACTCAAAAGACCATCTCTCACAACACAGAATTTCCAACTTATACTTATATCCTAATAACACAACTTATCCCTAAATGTGATCTTAGAATTATAATTTCATATAAATAAATGTGATTTTATAATTATAATTTTATATTAATAATTCCATATTTGAATTATACTCTAAAAATAGAGTGGGAGCTTGATCTAGTTTTTTTTTTTTTTTAATTAAATAGAAAGTTAGAAAAATATAAATGTTAAAATTTTTTTTGAAAGAGTTTTAATCTATGGTATCCGCTTCTGATAATAGCTCTTTATCATCAAATTAAGACACTAATAAGTTTCTGATGTAAGCGGTAATTGAACCTCGATCTCTTATTCCACCATCAGAGACTTAAAAAGTCCTGGCAATGCTCACTTGTGAGCCACATGGTTCGAGGCCCTAGCACGCCCTCTAAAACAACAAACTAATAGGCTCCACTTTGATGGGCTTATGATTGTTCATTCTCCAAGAAAAGAACTAATAGGCCCCACTTTGGGCCTATTAAACATGTTCTCAAAAGTCAAAACATTAAACACTTAAGCGATGGTTTCATATAGGTAGACTCAAAACTATTAGGTGGAATTTTTGGGGTTAGCCTTGCCTAAATTCTCGAATAAACATTATTTTAGTACTCTCTCAGTTGACATATTTTATGGGGACAAATTCAAATTAGATGGAATTTATATAAATTTAGTTCATTAGTAATGTTTAGAGTTAGTAAATCAATTTTTCTATTTCATTGTATTTTGTTGATCTCGAGGTGTCCTAACATTGAAAGTGTGGTAACTTTGATAAAGCTATTGGAAGAGACTTTTTTTTCCCCTTAACCAGTAATAGTTTTACTTAAAATATATTGTTTAATTTAATGAAATAATTATTTGTTTCTCTATATAAAATTTAAGACAACATTTGGCTACAAACTTAGTTGTAGCCTAAGACTACAACTTCAATCAATATATTTTTATTAGATATGAATTTTGACAAATTCACCGTTAAAGTACATTTACTTATTATATCCTCCATGCTTGCAAATTTTTTTAAAATTTTAAAATCAATATCTATTCCATCAATCAATTGTTTAATTGCAAGGTTTTGTAGTCTAAAATTATTTTAAAAAAATAAGTTTACGAATCATATAGTAGATAACATCCGATTAGCACAACATTTGGCATGTGTGTTAAGAGCATATAGAATATGCAATCTAACAGTTATATTTTCATAATATATAGTTATGTTAGTTATTTTAATGGAAATTGTAGTCTTAGACTACAACTATGTTTGTAGCCAAATTTTTTTCCAAAATTTATTGTTGGAATTATCCTAAGTAAGTTCTTTAAAGAGAAAAACCATAGTTTCATTTCCCTAGGAAATGATATAGTTTTACATAATTCAAAATTTTTGGATCAAGCGTGCGAAAAGTTTAGTAAAAAGAACCAGCATTTTGAATGAAATTGATACATAAGATTCTTTTCTTTTTTTGAACTAAGATGTTATTATATTTGATTTCAGATATGACTACAAACAAAATTGATTTTGTTGTAGGAAATTGAACAATTATAATCTGATTATTCTTAGGAACCCACAAGTGAACTTATTTATTGTTTCTATGTCTACGGAGTTTTAATATGATTGTTCTAGCTAGTTAGGTTTATTGATTATTTACTGAGCCATGGAGCTCACATTTTTCTCCTTTTTACATTTCAAAACTCTAAAGAAGAGCTAACTCACAAGACTTTTCTTTTGGCGCCCATAGGGATACTTTTTTTAAACGTTAGTTTTAGTTCTAGGTTAATCTTGTGGAAAGCTTGTTATTTTGGGGATTGTTTGGTGTTATGAATTATGTGAGACTGTTAGGTTATATTTGGTAATAATTTTTGTTTTTTATTTTCAAAAACCTGTTTTTGGGAATATAAAGAAAAAACAATTTTCTTGTATTTTTGAAATCAAAAGCATGTTTGGTTAGTTGAAATTAAAAAGATAGTTTTTTGAAGAAAAAAATAGAAAAAACTAAAATATGTTGTTACTAGGATTTGAACTCTAACAGTAACTCATTAAATAAGATAGATTCATTATATTAAATGCGTGTTTTCATCGACTTTTGAAAATTAGAAACTAAAAACAACATTTTGAATGTTTTTAGTTTCCTTCACAATCTGAGTTTTGAGAACAATTTTTGTTTCTGTCCATTTTAGATTGCCAAACAAGTTTTCGAGTCTCAAAAATAGAAAATTTTTTTTGAAAACAAAAAATGGAGAAAAAGTAGTTACCAAACATACCCTTAGTCGCCACTAAATTTTATTAATGAACAATTTTTGAATCACTTTTGGAGAATAGTTATTCTTTCTTAATAAGACCTTGCAAACTTGTAAGATTCCTATATATGTGATCGCTGTCACATATCTAGCTCATATAATTGGGTTTGAGATGTGAATTTTTTTTAAAAATAATTCAATAGTTACAACAAGAATGTATGATTAATGTTTATGTTAAAAGGATCAAGAAGTATCGGCTTATTGAGCTACAAGACTCTTGGCTTGAGGTGTGATTAGTATTTAGATAATGTTTCACAACTAATCACAAACTTATAATTTTTTCATTGACCACAGTGAATATTTAAAAATAATGGCATCACTCTCCGTGACGAGACAATTGGAGAAAAAAAAAAGTGATTACATGCCCAAACTACATCATGAGTTGAGATTATTACATCTAAAAAACAATAGCTTTTAAATTAGGAGTTTATGAATTTGGAGACAAATTCATCAATATTCTTGTCTGAACTGCCACCCTCACTAATAGCCTTTATAGCCAAATCCCTCCATTTCTTAGCATTCTTTTGGAAATCTTTCGCTCTTTCACCCTCCATTACTTCCTTAATGCAAAACTCAATCTCTTCTCTTTCAACAATGCCATTCTCACAAACCTTAGCCCTCACTCCCACCTTCCACACATCCTGAAAATACTTAGCATTTGTAGTTTGATCGGTCCATTGTGGCACCCCCACCATTGGCACCCCCAAGCTCAATGCCTCCAAGGTTGAATTCCAACCACAATGTGTTAAAAAGCACCCAATTGCCTTATTTGATAGCACTTCCAATTGGGAGCACCATTGCACTACCAAACCTTTATTTCCTATCTCTTCCACAAACTTTTCAGGGAGCTTTGCTTCCTCCGAAGCCTTAACAACCCACAAGAAATGGAATTTACTTCCTTTTAAAGCAAATGCCAATTCCTCCATCTGCTTGTTGCTTAAACTAGCCATGCTACCAAAGGACAAATAAACAACAGATCCTTCTGGCTTAGTGTTGAGCCAATTATTGCAAACAGATGAGTCTGATACGAAAAGGTTGAGCCCATAATCATTGTCATTTTCTAGACATTTGTCTAAATAGAAAGATGGAATTGTTGGTCCAATTGGTAGTAATTGACAAACTTTTGACATGGAGTCCACCGCCTGATATGAAAAAGGACAATAATCAAATTTCAATAGGCACGAAAGGTTACAATAGCAATAATTATATAATTGAAAACTTGTTGATAATTACAACCTTAAATGGAATAACTATAGCAAAAGTGCATAAATTAGTATAACATTGATAGCCAAGAGTCTTATAATTTAATTGACACTTCTTAATATTTTCAACCGAGACATCCATGATTCCAAAAAAAAAAAAGAGTATAACATTAATAAGCTCAAACTCATTGTTTATGCTTTTGAGATAAAAGATATCTCAACATGTTGTTAGGAACCTATAGGTAGAATTCACCTTTTAGACCAGCTTGCAAGGAAACGATGCTCAAGAACTTATAAAAACGTGGTTAAGCTTACACTTAATCTATGTGGGACACTAAGATTATAACACATGCTATGTTAGTGGACTTGCAAAAAAAAATTTGGAAATTAAATTTATAACAAAGTGTGGTTGTATAAGAGATCCTTAGGTGAGAATCAAATTTCTAAGTGATATATATGAGAATTCCAATATGAGCAATGTGTAAAAAAGGGGGTAGGGTTGAAATCGAAAAAATAACAAATATTAAAGTTTTTTTATACAATATAGAAATTCTAATCTAGTTTAATCTAAGTGTATATGTGTGTGAAGCTTTCTTCTAGACACTTGAATTCCAATCTTTGCCCCCTACCCCACAAAAATTTTGTACTTGTAGAGTGATCATCACCTTCATAATGCCAGTGATAATAATAAAGTTTAAAAAAAAATAATGAACTTATTTATTGGCTTAAAAAATGGCTACATGTTTCATTAATAAAGTCACATAAAACAATATGGAGATTAAATTTCTAACAAATTTGAAATAAGAGCTTCTAAGCGACCATCAAATTAACTAGTGAATCAAGTGATATTAGAACTTCCTCTATGAGCAAGGTTAAAAAAAAAAGGAAAAAGTGTTTGAAAAATCAAAATCAATAATAATTTAAAAAAATTGAAAAGAAAATAATGCATTTATTCATGGGCTTAAAAAATGCTATCCAAACATGTTATATTAGGCTTGGTTTGGATAGCTGAATGCGTCTAGCGTTCAACGTTTCCAACCTTTTTTTTTTCCCTCTTTCGTGCACAAGTTTCAACCAGGTGACAATTAGCACTATTCATCATTGTGCTGATACTATTCATGCACTGTTCATAAACAGTACACGTACTTTTTAGTTTTTTTTTAATGGGACCTACGGTACTATTTACACATTTAAAAATTATTTTACTATAATATTTGCAGTTTTCAACTGTATCTAATGGATCCTTAATGACTAATTATGTCCTATTCAAATAGGTTGGTGTGAACATGCAACATATTCAATTTGGATGGCTATGTCCCGACTAATTCGGGCGTACAACATATGGTCAATTTTTTAATAATAAATTACTAAAATTATTACAAAATTATCTTATAAATTGATGTGACATAATTTGTTGATTTTTAGGAAGATCTTTCTTCAGATTTCTAACTCTTTTATGAGCCTTCACCTTTTTTCTAGTAACTGTAGGTGAATAATTAACATACTGAAGATTGTTAGTATTATCAAATTTAAACACCAATATAAATAAGTATCTGAATTTCATATTTTTTGAAAGGGATACCACAATTTGTAAATATTATATTTTAAAACTTGTATTACCTTTATAATCACTTTCTTCTTCCCTATTGTTTGCACATAAGGAGAGTGAAATGATAAAAAAAAAAAGATAAAAAAAAAGAGAGGCAGTCCGACACTCACATAAATAATTTCTAAAACAAAAATTATAAAAATGAAATTGTATAAACATATATAATTACCCACCTCAGGCTCTAGCTCGTAGAAAGTGTTGACAAGAACTGCATCGGCTTTATCTGAGCTAGAAAATTGATTGAGCACCATCTCAAAGTAAGCTGGGTACGATCCAGGCACACTGATGTAAGATGGCATATCTCCAAGCTCAAGCACAGGTAGACCAGGAATTGAGATGGGTGTGGAAGTAATTGGTAGCTTCAATAGTCCATGATGCACATGATAGTATATGAAATTCACAGCACAAGTTTGAGTGAAGAAAGCAGCTCCATATATGCCAAACTTTTTAGATACTTCCAAAGCCCAAGGCAAAAAAGGGTCATAGATTATGCAATCAATTGGGTTTGCAGTGTTTTTGTTCTTTATAATAAGGTCAGCCAGCGTTTTTGAGCCTATAGTTTCCATACGATTGAGATATGCATGGATACTTTCTGCTTGGCGAACCCACCTTCATCATAGCCATCTGATATTGTGTCAAATTGTAGAGAGCTTGATGATTGGGGTTGCATGGTATTGTGGATGAAAAGGGTTGTGGCTAGTGTAGCTTTAAACCCTTTGGAGACCAAACGTTTAGAGAATTGGAGCAATGGATTTATGTGGCCTTGGCTTGGATATGGTACAGCTAAGACATGGCCTCTATATGCTTGTTTTCCATTTCTCTCTCACTCGGGACCTAGCTCAACAACTATTGAGTTTAGTAGCTTTCTAACTTAGAGCTATCTTAGGAAGAGAGTTGCATGTCTTGCTATTTGGTGAACCCTATTTGTAGGAGGAAGTATGCGATTCGACATTTCTAAATTCCAAAGAACAAAAAGACTGGTTGGTTGTACGTGCCATCTTTTCAATTTCAAAAGTCATGGAATATTTCATTGTCAAACGTTCACACTTTGGCTCCTTGCGTCTGCGTCTGGCTTTTTCTTTTGCTTTTTTTTTTTTTTTTTTCTTTTGTCCCGGGCCGATACACTATTCATGTCTCACGAACAAGGTAAATGAACAGAATTTTTTTTAAAACAGTAATTGAAAATTATTTTTTTTTTATTATTTTCAGTAATTTCAGTAAAATAAGTGGTATTTAAACACACATTTTGTTTTAATTATTTTGTGCGGCAAACTATAATTATTTGTCATCACTATAATATAAGCTCATTATTTTTTTCCTACCACTTAATTTATCACATAAAACAGTTGCGATAAAGTGCATATTTATGTGTTACTAGCATTGTTGTTTTACTGTGCCATATTTTTTTTTTTTTTTTTACCTTACGCTAAGTGGGACATGTACGAAAGGTGAAAAATACTTGACACGTTTTAGAAATAAATGGATTTTTTTTCAAAAATAAATGCTTATTGTGTTAATGAAAAAAAATGCATTTTATTGACTGCATTTCTTTTTGGGGTTAAATTACCAAGTTAATTTTCTTTTTATTTGAGGCAGTGTTTGGTTCAACAGAAATTGATTTTTAAAAAAAAAATTGTATTTAATTATAAATGTTAGAGGTGACCTAACATGTTGATCAACTGAAAATTGTTTATATAAAAGAACCATGCTTAAACTATTTATGTACTTAAAATCAAATAACACTTGTAATTAAGAATAATTGTTTATATCAATCCAAGCTTAATAAACTATTTATATACAAGTAAGATATCTCAAAAAAAAAAAAAAATCGGTTCATTTACAGCCCTTTAACTAGGTGCCCAAACAGGTTGCTCCTTTTTTCTTTTTTCTTTTTTCTTTTTTTAACAAAGGAAATTCTGCATATTCTTGCACTCCCACCAATTACGGTTTATTTCCATATTTTCTTTAGACATTCCACGTGCTCCCTGTACAAAAAGAAATGGGATGCTTGATTATTTCTCAGCTTGATAGATATTTATAATGCATAGCACGGTGATGTCCTGACTTTGCATTATAAATATAAATAATCAAACATCCCATTTCCTTTTGTACAGGGAGCACGTGGAATGTCTAAAGAAAATTTGGAAATAAACAGTAATTGATGGATCTGCAAGAATATGCAGAATTTCCTTTTTTTAGCAACCTGTTTGGGCACCTCTAAATGAACCAATTATCTTTTTTGAGACATCTTACTTGTACATAAATAGTTTAATTTGAAAATCTTGGTACACAAGCAAGTTAAAAACTGTTTGAGTTATAAAATTGTATTAAACCTAAAACTTGTATTGCATATTGAATTGTGCTTATTAAGACTATTCTACGTAATATATATGGATACAGTACATAGTATATTCGGCCATCCTAAGAACAAATTCTTGGCTCCATCATTGTCACCGCCCCTTCTAACGTTCTTGGCTTCGGTGGCTAGCCACCACCATTGGTGGTCAGTGCCGGCCACCTCCACCACCAATCCCTAATCATGATTTTTTTATCTAAAATTTTGCTTTTTCATTATTTATGTGTTTGGGAGACGAGTAGTTGTGAGAAATTTATTGAAATTTTTTTTCCTATAGCATTTTCAAGAATGCAACCAAACATATAAAAATAATTTTTTTCAAATAAAAAATATTTTTTGTTAAACCAAACAAAGACATAAGTAATTTTTTTTAAAAAAAGTGAAAGAATATATAGAATATATAGCAAACAAAGCGTGGATGCATTGGCACCTCATGTGTTTGTGGCTTTGTGCATGGTGCAAAAAGTATTGTAGATAAAAGTAAAAGTTAGTTAAAATAGTATAGTATGACCCGTGAATAATACCAAAAAGTATAACTTCACCCATAAATAATAGCAAAAATAAGTTGACAAATTTCATCTATGCTAAACGCACACTAAGTTTTGCAGAGCAATGCTAGTTTTTAATTATAATAGAGCTAATTTTTAATTAAATGGTAACAATGGTTTACCTTCCCTAAAAAAAGAAAAAAATTGAATGGTTCACGTTCCCTAAAAAAAAATTGAACGGTTCATGTTTTTTGTTTAAATTGATCGATTAATAGTTTTTTTTAAATTTTTTTTTTTTTTTATAGGGATCGATTAATAGTTTATTTTTTGGATAACATTAATAGTTAATCTTTACATATGCAACACCTTTGTAGTTCAGACTATGTCATCTATCAAATGGTGGGAAAAGAATAAAAGTTCCAATCCTATCAAGAAATGATAATCTCATGTGCCAAAGCGTACTTGTCCTCAAAGACAAAAGTCTGACCATCAAAATCATTGTTGACAGAGAAGAAAAATCTGTGTGGCATGTCATTTTCTACCAATCTAATCCTCCTTCCCAATGACCCTATCACCAAATACAAAATGCCAAATTAAAAGAAAGCCCAATCTTTGTCGCAAATTTGATGCATATATAAGATTTATGCACCTTTTTTTTTTTTTTAATGAACAAAAAGAATGGATATAGGAGATGATTTGAGTTGGCATCTTCTACCTGGGTATTGTGATAGTGACACTCTATTGAACATAAGCTGAGATTTTTGTCGTAAATTTGATGCATAAGATCTATGCACTTGTTAATGCTTCTGCGAAATTAAAATTATAATTGTATATGGGAACTGAGAACTCATAAAAGACAAATCACACGATAAAAATTATAATTGTATGTGGGAACTGGGAACGCATAAAAGACAAATCACACGAAAATCTTTTGATAATGGGGAAACTCATATAAAATTACAAAATATGTGCATCAGTGCATACGTATGGGGGAAATCGTTGAAATTAATAAAAGACAAGCTCTTTTTATTTTTTAATGCATAACATGATAAAAGCCAATCTCGTAGTATGAAGAATTGAGTCTTTGACATGAAAAGTCATAGACGACTCTTTTATCTAACAATTATACAGGCCAATGACCATATTATGGTACGAAAAGCCAATCTTGGTCTGTATATATGTTATATAAAACAGTCGTTTATGACCTTTTCTGTTCATAGTCTTTATAATAAGTTGTTAGAATACTCAAAGACAATATCTTGGTAACCCTTTTCAATAAAATATTAACGTCAGAACAGAACGGTTGGTTGCATAATTCTTTGTATAGATGCATGCATGTATAAAAAATAGTTTATAAAAATGTTGGAAACCATAGAAGACAATCTAATGATAACCCTTTTTTTTTCTTTTTCTTTTTTTTTTTACGTAATAGAGTGGTTTACGACTCTTTCTGTTCATAGTACTTGTAATATAAAAATTAAAAAATTGTTAAAAAAAAGTTTCGAGACAATAACATCATAACTCTTTTCTAATATATATATCAACTTTTTTCTAATGATTATAGTTTTTAAAACCAGACCGACTACTAGACACTGGGTTAACCAAAAACTGGTCATCAATTCAGTTTTTCAAACTCAAAAATTTTAAAATTTATTTTTGCTGTGACCAAGGTTGGAGCTATTGTTAGACGTGGAGGGCAGTGCACAACGCCCCTCCTGCCCCCAACTTAAAAAAAAAAAAAAAAAAAAAAACTAGTATATACATACATATAAGTGGTAAATATTATACACATTTACAAAAAAATAATGGTAAATATTGTACAAATTTTGTAGATGTATACAAAATTTGCCAATTTTTGTGTCTACAATATAAATTTAAATTGTAAGTACAATGTATACATAGAGATATTATGAAAATGTTGTGACGCATGTGTCAATTCCTTATGAGTCAAAATAAAATAAAATAAAATATCATACCAAGATCTAGCACAACTAAAAAAAAAAAGGTATTGTATTGTGAAAATGTCATGACATTTTATTATTAGCACAATATTTTCACAATTACTGGGGTGTAAGTTCCTTATAGGTTAAAGTAAGATAATAAAATACTAGACTGAGATCCACCACAATTGAAAATAGAGATATTGTGAAAATGTTATGATATTTTGTTGTATTCATAGATTTTTTTTTTTTTTTTTTGGTTTAGTCAAATTTTGTAATCTATATATAAAAAGTGTGAATGAGAAAAGTTACAGTAACTTCGCTATAATAGTTTTGACTTGTTTAATTTTCACTATTTCGCTAGCCTTTTTTTGTTATGAATGCATAAAGCTACAATAGATTTACTACATTATGTTTAGTTTGTCCAACTCGCATTGTTTCACATTATAATAAGATATTAACACATCAAACTCACACAATATTTTCACAATTGTTGAGGATCTCATTTCTTATAAGTCAAAATAAAATAATAAATATCATACTGAAACCAACCACGACTAAAAATAAAGATATTGTGAAAAAAGAAGTGCAACATCCACAATATTTTTCACAACACTTTCATAGCAAATCATAAGTGATAAATTGTTATTGATTCAAATTTGTTAGGTTCTAAGACCTTAGGAATTAATGTATTAGAACTTCAATATGAAATGTGTTGGCAAACCATGATCAAAACATTTAGTTTAGGTTTAGACTTGCTCAAAGTTTAGTTTAATGTAAGTTTGGAATCGAGTAATTGCAGGAAATTACTATTCTATTTCTGCAAAACTCGATCGATCGAAGAATAAACTCAATCGATCGAGAATCGTGGATTAGGAATTTTCTATAGAATTTTAAGTCGACCAAAACAGTAGTTCAAGCCCATTAAGGATTAGGATTTCAAATTTATTTCTTCTAGTATATAAAGGAAACCCTAAGCATGTTTGTAAAAGGCTTTTTAAGAGAGAAAAGAGTGTGCCTCTTTTGTAGATTTACGGTTTTGTACCCAAAAGCTCTCTACATCTTTTGTTGTTATTTATGTTCTATGTGTGTGTGAATCTCTTGTGAAATCTAGAGGTGTTTGTCTTCATATATATTTAGGGTTATCAAGATCAAGATTGATGTCGAGAGCTTGATGATCGTTTTAATGATCGTTTTAGTTGCTGCATAAAGAGCTTAAGATATACAAGTGGTATACTTGTGGATGCTGTGGATTTGAGAAAGAAGTAGTCTGTGGACTCGGAGCTGTCACGTGGTCATGGTAGTAAGTTTCCTACTCGAGGTAGCAATAGTAAGTTAGTAGTCTAAGCCGCTATTGTGTAAATTTCAATTCTTTCATAGTGGATCTTGTTTTACCTTGAGGATAGTTATGTTAAATCTTCATCAGGTTTTTTATCGGTTTGATTTTCCTAGGTTATCATATCGTGTGTTCTTTATTTTTTCGCACTGTTTTACATTATATGATTTGCTTGTGTTAACCTAAATCTGAATAATTTACCTAAGTTAATCACTTGGCTAAATAACTAGATTAATCTATTTGTGTTTGAGGGGTCTAAAAACGTACAAGTGGTATCAGAGCGGGTTAGCTCTAGTGGTTAGATCCTTTAATCTAAGAGTTGATCATTGATCCCTGTTATCATGGATAATTTTAAGTGTCTTACTGTTTTTTATTATGATGATTTGAATAAAAAGGACACTATTGTTTCCGTTAATCTTATTGATGCCTATGAAACTCTCCATAAAGAATTATTGAAATTTATGAAAATTGCTAAGAAATTCAAGGAAGAGTTAAAATTGGCTAATCTTGAAAAAGAGGAATTGGTTGTTAGATTAGATGAATCTAATAAAAAGAATGAATTTTTGAGAAATCAAATTTCCTCTCAAGATGAGAAGATAAAAAGCTTGGAATAAGAGTTAGTTGAATCTTGTTGAGGGCCAAAATTTCACAAGAAAGCCCATTCCATGAAAAGTAAAGAAAGAACATTGGCCTTAACAAAAGAAGGCCCAATTCATGAAGGTAAGAAGGACTATGAAGGCCCAAAATCCCAAAAAAGAAGAAAAAAGAAAGAAATAATAATAAAAAGAAAAAGAAAAAAAAGAAGAGGATCTCAGACAAAGATCCTGACCAGAGGACATGTAGTAAGGATCTCGGTCAGACCAGAGGACATGTAACAAGAATCTCAGTTAGACCAGAGGATATGCAGCAAGAAAAATCAACATCAAGGCTCTATGTATGTTCAGATTTCCAGCAAAGAACAAGCTATTAAAAAATCCAACAAAAAATCAGGTATTATCTATATAACCCATTGTCCAAGCCCGTGGGATCCGAGTGGATAGTAAGGGATGAATGATATGGTCAGTAGGGGAGTAATTTCTGGTGAAATGAGGATCCTGAAACTTTCCCTTGGTTCATATATTTGCTTGGAATACATGAACTAATGGAAAACTCAGTTCCCCCATGTGCATGACACCTCCCCACAATTTCCTCTTAATTGTCATTTTCAATAAAGCTGTCATAGTACACCGAGCAGCCCACCCATTCCATTGAACTTTTCAAGAAGGAATCTTGCATTTATAGCTAAAGCCAAATGTCCCTTTTGAGTTATAATTGCCTATATAAGCTAAACCTCTGTCCAATGCACATTTTCAGGTCACAAAGGACATAGTTTTACCCAGCAACCTAGCATGTCCTCCTCCGGGGTCCCAGATCAGGTTTGCTATGTCATTTTCAACAATGCTATGATAATACGCTGAACAACCCACCCATTCCTTTGACTTTCCCAGAAGGAATCTTGCATTTATAACTAAAGCCAAATGTCCCTTTTAAGTTATAATTGCCTAAATAGGCTAAACCTCTGCCCAATGCACCTTTTCAGGTCACAGAGGATGTAGTTTTACATAGCAAACTTGGCACATCCTTTCCTGGGGTCCCATACTAGATCTGCTATAAAAAGAGCACAACGCATAGCAGAAAGGGGGGATTTGGATGGGAGAAAAATGGGTATTTAGGGGAAAAGTTCAGAGGTTTAAAACACATATTCTTAGAGTTTTAGAAGCCCAGCAAGGGAGAGAAAGAAATAAACGAAAGAGAGAGCCAAGGGGTAGGAATTTGTCCCATATCCTTGAGATTATTCGAAACATTACTTAGCCTCCAAAGAAATATAAGCCAAAAACATGCACACATCAAATATCACTCTCTCCCACAAAAATCCTCTTTACCTAACTATCTTGGAAGGTAATACCCAAGCAAAGTCACTTGAACTTGAGTTCCAAATCCCACAAGTCTTGTGTAAAAGCACTAAGTTTGTGAGAATTGGGGTCAGGATTCTCGTGGCTGAATCATTCTTATGAAATTCATTTATATATATATATATTATATATATATATATATATATATATATATATGTTTATGTATTAAAAATGTATATCCTAATCTAAGAAACTAACAATTACTTAAAGATATGTGTATTGTGTAATGTGTTCTTATGCAGGATTTATAGAGGTAAAGAGAGATGACAAAACTCTATTCCATAATAAGCATAGAGAAAGATAGTATAGTTCAGAGAATTAGTATTCTAGGTTTTCACAGGCCTAGTACCCCTGGGAACCACGATTTCACTCCCGGGGTACCATAACAGTACGCTCGGGGTACCAAGTGAATAAACTCTTTTTAAACGTTCACACAATAAAAGATAAGCCTTAAATATTATATTTCAATCTCCTTTTTATTGTGAATATTATGAATACTTATTCTACTTATTGTAAGGGTAAATGGTCATTTTATGACATCAAAACACTTATAATGGTATTTTATTACTTAGGAAGAATCACATTTTTGCCTTAAGGTGATTTATGTGACTTGCCCAAAACTTGGTTTGTAATCAGCCTTCATTTAGCTACAGTGAACCAAGCCCAGTCCACCAAACAAAAAATAAAGCGCCCAGGATCCTTGTTTTTACATGGGCCTAGGTATTGTCCAAAAAAGGACCCTTACAAATATAAAGCTAAAATTGAAAATTTGACTAGCACCATACCTGCTGTTGATAACAGAAGTGTTTCTGTTTCACTTAAGCCTAAAGCTAAAAAATTTTATATCCCTCTTTTCAAGCGCCCAGTGCACCAAACAAAAAATAAAGCGCCCAGGATCCTTGTTTTTACATGGGCCTGGGTATTGTCCAAAAAAGAACCCTTACAAATATAAAGCTAAAATTGAAAATTTGACTAGCACCATACCTGCTGTTGATAACAGAAGTGTTTCTGTTTCACTTAAGCCTAAAGCTAAAAAAAATTATATCCCTCTTTTCAAGAGGAATAATAAAGAAAAGACTTATTTTGCTAGATTAGACAAAGGTAAAAATTTTGATGAAGACGCTGAAGTTCCTAAACCTATGTTTAAACCTACTGCTAATGTGCAAAAGAAATCTGTTTTTGTGCCTACTTGTCACCTTTGTGGTGTTGTTGGTTATATTAGATCAAATTGTTCTTTGTTGTGGCAAAAACCAAAATCTAAGACTAGATTTGCTGTTAGGAATACTAGTGTTCTTAAATTTGTTCATGTTTGTCACTTTTGTAGTGTCTCCGGTCACATTTGTCCTAAATGTCATAAATTGAAATTTAAAAATTCTGTATTTCAATCTAAAATATGTGATGATATTTCTCCTGCCATAAGTCCAAATAAATTGTTTCATATGCTTTTGAAAAATTGAAGCTTGCTGGCTTGTGAAAGGAAATTGCAAGATTTCAGTTTTTCTCAGAAGATTGGTATAATCCCTCAAATACACTCTGCTTGTGCTATATGGATGAGAAAAGATTTTCTAAAGTGAGTGTTGTTTACTTGTCTTTGATTTAATTTTTTCAATTAATTGTGGACATATTTTCTTTTAGTTTTTGGTTGTTTTATTTTCTTAGATTGTTTTGTTTTTTATCTTTAAAAAAAATCCAAAAACATTGAAAATTTTCAAAAGGACAAAAATATTTAATTTTGTGTCTTATTTTATTTGTTTTGAGGATTACATGAATTATGATATCTCTCTTGATTTAGAACATGCTTGACATTGTGGAAAAACTTGAATAATATGTGTTATATAAGTACTAAGCTATTTCTGATTTTGTGTGAGTATGTACTAGTTTATAAATGTACTGATGGGTTAATTAATAAATTAATATTTTTTGTTTGTGTACCCTCTATAGCTTAGTTTAGCACCATCATACATTGTTTTTGCATTTTATTCATTAAGTATAATGAGTGCTTTTAGTTTTGGTCATACATTTTTTTTAAACCAAAAAGATTTTTATGTGTTTTGTATTACACATCATGAATATGTAATTGAGGTTGGCCAAATTATCTTTACATATCATGTTTATGTACTTTGTTTAGCTTGGATGAGCTTATTTTATTACACTTTAATAGTTTGAGCTTTGTAGTGTATGTTATGTGGAAATTGTTTATAGTTTTTTATCATATGATCTTGATATTGAAGTCACATGCCTTTCATTGTTGGAGTTGAACTTAATGAAAAATGCATAAATAACCATCTCATCACTGTTTACTAGCCAATCATGAACACCTTAGTGCATATTGTAAGATTTTGTGGTCGAGAAAGTGTAGCACATGCATAAAAAGAACATAAGGTGTAGTCTCGGATTAATACTAAAATTAGTGTGTACATTATTGGGCTATAATAACTTCACAATCAAATAAAATTGGTGTGTACATTATCTTGCCTATTTTAATAAGTTTCAAAACAAATAAAATTGGTGTGTACATTATGAGACAAAATAAGAAATTTACATGATTGCAAGTTTCTATTCTAGGAGATGTGGGAGTTATATGATGTAACTCTTTAGGTGATAGTCACTTTCAAATTTATATGATGAATAATGTAGAAATTGTGATTGATTACTATCTACATATTACCTCACATGTATCTCATGTTATTACTAGTTGCACATCCCAAGTTATTCTTTATTAAACTTAGTACATGAAATTGTGTGTGAATTTGGATTAGCCATCCAAGATTATGTTTTCTATGGTGTTTGATGCAAAATATGGTTAAGAGTTTGAAAATCTTTGTTTTAAAGATCTGGGTTGAATTCATGTGTCTTTGAAAAAATATTAATCTCATACTCATGCATTTCATTCATGAAATGTTGTGCTTTAAGGAGTTTCTGCATAAAATTGTTTTGTTTTTCAAAAATTTAAGTTTTTCAGATTTTCAATCGATCGAAGTTATTTCTCGACCGATCGAAAATATGATAAAAATTTTGGTTTGAATCCACCTGGCTCAATTGGTATTCGATCGATACTCAACCGATCGAAACTGAAAAATTTGCAGTTTTTATGTTTTTTACCAAATCTTTTTTTTCATGCATCATTTATATTTAGGATTCAAATGCATTGCATTATTCTTTGTATATAACTTGCAGTTTTACAGTTATATCTCTTATTGTTTTCATACATAACATGCATACACTTTGCTAAATTGGGTACTCAACTTGATTTAAAAATTGATTGATTAATTTTTGAGTCCTTTGTACATTTTAGTATATGCTATTTTTTATGTGTGAACTATAAAAAATATTTTTCTCAAGAGCTATGGTGGATGTGCAAATGTTTTATCTACTCATGCAACTGTTTATGGGTCACATAGTGTCAAGTTTGCATTTATTGAAAGAGAGAATATTTTTCTTCAAGTGAATCCTCAATTTTTTTAAGTTAGGTTTGTGTGTTTTTAGTTTTCCCCGCCTCCTAATTTTTCCCCAAAACTATTTTTCCCAAAACTTGTTTTGTTTTTCCTATTTTTATAGTGGGAGAAAAGTTTTTTTAAACCTTTGTTGTTCATAAGGGGAGTTGTTGCTCTTCATAGAGAGAGTTGTCTCTATTTTCTATAGAGTTGAATTGTTTTGTGTTCCCTTAATTCTCCATTTTCTCTTATTCTCTATTACGTATGTTTTCTAACTACCTTCTAATTAGGTTGTCTTTGTCAATACGTGACAAAAATGGGAAGAAATAAATGAAATGTGGGAATCTTATTTATTTTGTTTAGGGGGAGATGAAAAAATTTTTGAAAAGGGGAAGACAATAAAAGTTTTTGATGTATCTAACTTAGGGGGAGAGTTAGTTTACTTTTGTTTTTTATATTGTGTTTCATATTAGTTTACTTGTATTTTTTACACATGCGTTTATGTGTTTGTTAAGTATTTCAAGAATTTACAGGTTGATTCAGTCGTGCTATTGTCTACTCTTGCAATTGATAGATAGTGATTAGGTTGAATTATTTTTTATAGGGCATTTTTAATGTAATGGGCTGTTCTTGTAACTTTGAGCATTTTGTGTTTTGTCACGGATTTCCAAAGGGGGAGATTGTTAGGTTCTAAGACCTTAGGGACTAATGTATTAGAACTTCAATATGTAATGTGTTGGCAAACCATGATCAAAACATTTAGTCTATGTTTAGAGTTGCTCAAAGTTTGGTTTAATGTAAGTTTGGAATCGAGTAATTGCAGGAAATTACTGTTCTATTTCTGCAAGGCTCGATCGATCGAGAATCGTGGATCAGGAATTTTCTGCAGAATTTTAAGTCAACCCAAACAGCAATTCAAGCTTATTTAGGATTAGGGTTTCAAATCTATTTCTTCTAGTAAATAAAGGAAACCCTAAGCATGTTTTTAAAAGGCTTTTTAAGAGAAAGAAGAGTGTGCTTTTTTTGTAGATCTAGAGTTTTGTATCCAAAAACTCTCTAAATCTTTTGTTGTTGTTTATGTTGTGTGTGTGAATCTCTTGTGAGATCCAAAGGTGTTTGCCATCATACATACTTAGGGTTATCAAGATCGAGATTGATGCCAAGAGCTTGGTGATCGTTTCAGTTGCTGCATAAAGAGCTTAAAAATATACAAGTGGTATACTTGTGGATGCTTTGGATCTAAGAAGGAAGTAGTTCGTGGACTCGGAGCTGTCATGTGGTTGTGGTAGTAAGTTTCCTACTCGAGGTAGCAATAGGATGTTAATGATCTAAGTTACTACTGTGTAAACTGCAATTCTTTCATAGTGGATCTTGTTTTACGTTAAGGATAGTTAGGTTAAATCCTTCCCAAATTTTTACCAGTTTGGTTTTCTTGGGTTATCATATCATGTGTTCTTTATTTTTCCGCATTGTTTTACATTATATGATTTGCTTGTGTTAACCTATATTTGAATAATTTGCCTAAATTAATCACTTGGCTAAATAACTAGGTTAATATATTTGTGTTTAAGGGGTCTAAAAAAGTACAAAATTTAAACTTACCAATGAAACTGTCATGGAAATGTCATGGACACGTGTGAAAATGTCATGGACATAACATTTTTTGTGAAAATGTTAAGACATCTTGTTGTCGTAACAATATTTTCAAAGCTGTTGAGCTGCCAATTCTTTAAAAGTCAAATAAAATATGACAAAATTATAAAGATATTGATGATGCCAAAAATCGTTAGTGAGCCACATGGTCCTCACGTGCTCCCGATGAAGAACCTGCACAATACGAAAGCTAAAGACCATAAGAGGAGTACCGGTGTGGTACCGGCCAAATGCCCTCCGACGGTCAAGTTAGAGGAAATCTCTTATTCGCAACTTTAAAGTGCTAAAGCTGAGGTAAATTATGTGTACCTTGGTTTATGAGGGCTTTGGGGTATTTATAGTAGTGTAGGGCTGAAATTTGCGCCTTGGCTAAGAAGTACTTTCCTTCTAGGAGACTAACTCACAGATTTTACATATCTCTTAGAACTCTCTTCCTTATAGGAATATTCCTAATTAGGATTAAACTTGTGATTCAAGAATTCTTCTTACTCACGTATGCGTGGGAACCAAGCAACTATTATGGATGGGTTTGCCTGCCTTCTTTAGCCTTTATTCCTGTCAGCCCGCTGAGTTGTCAGCGTATGCCGTTGATCAACGTAAGGCCGTTGGTTTACGACCTTCAGCTTCACGTCGTCAATTCTCCCCCTTCAGCCTGGCATTGTCAGCTCCCTCTCTTCAGCCTATCGAGAGCGTCAGGAGTATTTTATAAAATCATCCTCATCAGCTGCCCCCTACTCCATGACCCCGTTAGTTATAGCTGATGGGTTATGGAGTTAATATTTATTGGAAGGCCATTCATGTGTGGTAATTCGAGCCACCTTCTTTAATTACCAGGACACATGTCATGGATTGACCGTCTTCACGCCTGGATGAACGTGTCACCTCGTCTTCCGTGCCCCCATTGCCTATATATATCTCTCTTCTTTTTTCATTCCTAACTTTTCATCCTTCGCTGATATTGAGAGAGAGATAGACTACGGTTTCTGATCTCTTTCGTTTGTCATTCTCACGAGCTCGTCACCTTTTTACGCCGTCACTTTTCTCAGGAGCGTCTCTTGCCAAGCATTCACTTGTAAGCTCTCTTTCCTTTTCTTCATTTTATTTTCTTCTTTATACCTTAGTTTCTATAGCGAGGTCGTCGTCTTAGGTTCCTAGAATGAATCCATCACTTGTAGGTAGTCAGATGTCTAGAAAGGCGACGAGTGGACAGTCGTCGGTCTGCGAGGGAGTGGGTTACGACGAAGTTTATCAATCAGGTCATGAGCCCGATGAGGGCTTCTCCTGTTCGTCAGAGAGGGGAATGTCAACCCATTCTTCTAACGAGGAAGTAGAGAGTTGTAGTGAAGGTGAGGTAAGTGCGGGTAAAGGCGAGGTAAGTGCAGGTAAAGGCGACGATGATGGGAGTGAGAGAGAAGGAGTACGTGACAGAGGTAAAAGGATGGGTGACAAGGAAAGAGAAGGAGCTGATGCCGTGGATAATGACGACAGCAATGAGGAAGTCATCGAGAGCACCTCAAGGGCCCCTGGGGACGACTGTCCTTTCATTTTACCTCGGATTGGACCGTCAACGAATTCTTGCCGTCAATGTCCATCAACATTTTTAATAACCTGTGTGGCCATTATCAAATACCGAACAAGATCCCAATCCGGCTCCCCGAGGAGGGTGAGAGATGTTATTCAGGACGAACCGCGGATATAGGCATATATGATGCCATGTTTGCGGCAGGATTAAGGTTACCGCTGAGGGCATTACATCGTTAGATAGCTAATTTTTTAGGAATATCCGTCAGCTAGATTGCCCCTAATGCCTGGCTAACATTTATCGGTGCCAAGATTCTGTGGGGTCGTTTAAGTGGTGGACACCGTTAGTTAACCTTAGACGAGTTTTTTTGGTGCTACTGTCCCCAGCACATCTGTTTGTTAAAGCGGATATATCATTTTGCAGTAAGGAAGAAGGAGTAAAAATTGGTATCAGATATGCCCAATTCTAATAGGAAGTGGAAGGGCAGATACTTTTTTGTCGAGGGGACGAAATGGGTATACCGTCAGGAGGAGTGGGAGTCAATTCCTCATGGCTTTTGTTACAACACTTGGGCATATGTCAGGGACTCAGGTTGATCTCGTCTACTTCTTTACTTGGTTCATTTGTTTGACTCCTAACTCCGTCTGCTTTTCCTTTTAGCTAACGTTCGTCCATGCATTATTGCTGAACAAAAAGATTTCACCCACCGAGTGATAGCTATCCCGCTGGACGATCGGAAGTGTTGGGACCTAATCATTCTCGACGCTTTGTATTTATATTGTGGTGGTTCGGAGCCGACAAAAGAAGCTTGCAAGCTAAATGCTTATTGTCGTCGTCGTGAGTGTTTTTTTTTTTCCAATTTCTTTTGTCTACTCCCTTATGTTTTTTCTTCCCTAACCTTCACCCTGTATCTTTTGTAGAAATAGAGGCAGCCAAGCAAAGAATACGGCTGCCGCTGCAGCCAAGAAGAAAGAAAAGGAGAAGAAGGCTAAAGGGGAGGTGACACCGTCGTCAGTCCCTAAGTCCGTCGGGAAGGCAGGAGCCAAGAGGAAGGCCAACGGGAAGGATGAACATTCTGGGAAGAAGGTGGCCATAACTCCTGGGGATAAATCCTCCAAGAAGCCGTCACCTCCTAAGTTTGGCCATGGGACAGGCAAAGGGCTGATGACGTCATCAGGCCCCATCAACTAGGGACCCGTCCGTTGCCTTCTAACCCATAAAGATTACGCCGTGGAGGTGACAGAGTCCATTCTAAAATATGAAGAGATGGACCCCTGTGCCGAGCAAGCAACGGACGAGATAGGGGCGTCAGTCTTGTTTGATCTTACTCAGGTATGCCTTTTCTTATTTTGGTGCTAGACGAGTTTTAATGACCAGACGTCGTTTTTCTTTGGCAATGTAGGCTATAGTTCGTATGAAGGCTTTGTCAAAGAGGTGTGTTGCTAAGGAGGGGGTGATTACCCGTTTGCATGAGCGTATTAAGAATTTAGCCGACGGGCAAGCACAATATAAGGATGCGAACCGTGTCCTTGGTAAGGAGGTGAAAGAGCTAAAGGAGAAGTTAGAGGAGGAAAGTCGTTGGCGAAAGTCGGAGGAAGAAGCCAAGTTGACGACGGAAAAGGAGCTGAAGTCCATTCTGAGTCAGTTGGAAACAACTAGGAGTGACGCCGTGACAAAGTTTAAGGAGTCGCAGTCCTTTATAGATGCTTGTGCTGTCTATTATGGTGACGGGTTTAAGGACTGTTTGAAACAGGTTAAGTCTGTTTATCCCGATCTGGATTTATCCAAGATCACCATGGACAAGCTTATTCCATCGACTCTTGCAGGCGACATTGTCAATGAGGAAGGTGACGACATTAACAAGCTTGAGGCAAACCAAAAGGATGATAGCGTTGTTCTTGCTCAGCCAGCTGTGGACAAATCCGTCACTTTGACTCCGTCAGCAAATCTTCATGGCGATGACCATGGTGCTGAAGACCCGCCTACTCTTGTTGAAGGTGACAAGAAGCCTCAAGACCTCCCAGCTCCATGAATTTAAGCATTTTTCTTCTTTTTTGAAAAATGTAAACTATTAATATTTTGATGCCGGTTGGTTTGGGCTTTTGCAAAAACATTATTCTATTTGTAAGATTTTATGTCCATCACTTTCAATATGTATATGTATTGCTGGTGTTTTTCTTGAATTTGTGTGTTAGGGTGCTTGGTGAAATAATCTGAAGTCGTCTGCCTATGTTTTCCTTAGGCTCATCTTCCTATTGACTTTAACTCGTCAACTTGTTAATGGGGACGTTAGCTTTTTGCTTTTTTTTTTTTAAAAAAAAAAACTTATTTCAAGTCGTTTTCATATACCCGTTAGTTTTAGGGGTAATGGCATCAGCTTTCTCTTAGCTGATTAATAAATAACTTATTTTAAGTCGTTGCCATATACCCGTCAGCTTTATAGGTAACAACGTTAGCTTTCTCTTTGCTGATTAATAAACTTATTTTAAGTCGTTGCCATATACCCGTCAGCTTTATGGGTAACAGCGTTAGCTTTCGCTTTCTTGATTAATAAAATTATTTTAAGTCGTTGCCATATACCCGTCAGCTTTATAGGTAACGGCGTCAGCTTTCTCTTTGCTAATTAATAAACTTATTTTAAGTCGCTTTCATATACCTGTCAGCTTTATGGGCAATATTTTTTAATAACCTCGTCCATTTGGGGGACAGTAATTCGTCCTTTTTTAGATGGGTTTGTCTTGCTTTTGCTCTTAGCAGTAGGGTCGTCCACTTTGCGGACCGAGCAATAGCTTCGTCCACTTTGTGGACAATGAGTCGTTTATCTATCGAAGTGAATGCCTTGCCCATTTTGAGAACTTTAGTAGTAGACTTGTCCACTTTGTGGACTTGATAATGTTGTCTATTTGAAGACTAGCTAACATAATAAATATTTTAGTCGTTTCTAAATAAACTCCTCCTACTATGATGAATGCATGAGTAGAAAATTGTTCCAAAAAGAATAAACCTTAGCCCTTTGGGCTTTCAATGTATTGTAGGCAAAAATAAATTAAGACAATTGATTAAAAGATATAAACTGGAAATGAGTGGTGTTCTTCATGTTGTCTTCTACTGGTAGTACTTCCTAAGATGCTCGGCATTCCATGAGTGGCGTAGCTTCTGCCCGTCGAGTGTCTTTAAATGGTAGGTGCCCTTCCTTAGCCATGATGTTATTTTGTAAGGTCCTTCCTAGTTTGGACCAAGCTTTCCTTGTGTGGGATCTCTAGCGGCGCTCATTACTTTCCTTAGGACGAGGTCTCCAACTTTGAAGTCTCGATGCTTGACTCGGGAGTTGTAATGTTTGGTCATGAGGTCCTGGTATCGTGCGAGTCTTTGTTCCACCGTCACCCTAACTTTGTCAGCTAGGTCAAGCTATAGACGTATGGCTTCGTCATTTCTTCCCTCGTCGTGATTGTCCACCCTGTAGCTCGTGAGTCCAATCTCGGCTGGGATGACCGCTTCGCTCCCATATGTCAGCTGGAACAGAGTTTCTCCCGTAGGAGTCCTTACTGTCATCTTGTATGCCCATAATACACTAGGTAGCTCTTCTGGGCATATACCCCCTCAAGCCGAGTCTTGATTATTTGAAGCAAGGATCGGTTCGTGACCTCAATTTTCTGTTGGCTTAGGGATGGGCAGGGGAAGAGTAGTGGTTTTTTATTCCTAATTGAGAGCAGAAGTCTCGAAATGAGTCATTGTCAAATTGCTTACCATTGTCCGAGATCAAGACCCTTGGAATTCCGTACCTACAAATGATGTTCCTCCAAACAAAGCTCTATAAATTCTTTTCGGTGATTGTGGCCAGGGCTTCAGCTTCTACCCATTTGGTAAAGTAGTCGATGCCAACTATTAGGAACTTCAGCTGCCTGGCTGCCATTAGGAATGGGCCCATGATGTCCAGTCCTCATTAGGTGAATGGCCATAGGGCGGTTATCGGGGTTAACTCTTCCGTTGGTTGCCTGATAATGCTGCTGAACCTTTGGCACTTGTCACAAGCTTTGACATACGTCTGAGCGTCCTTCTGCATGGTCGGCCAGTAATATCCAGCTCGGATTAATTTATGCACTAGCGACCTTGACCCTGAATGATTGCCGCAAATCCCTTCATGCACTTCTCTCATGACATACTCTGCTTCTTCAGGTCCTAGGCATCTCAGGTATGGTTTGGAGAAACCCCTTTTGTACAAGACATCCCTTATCAAGACGAATCGCGATGCTTGGACCTTCAGCTTCCTTGCGGCTTCCTTCCCTTCAGGCAGGGTGCCGTCTTTAAGGTAAGAAGCTAAAGTGGTGGTCCAATTGCCTTCAGATCCTATCTCCTGTACGTCAATGACGTCTATCAGTGGTGAGAGCTGAATAAAGGATAGTACCTTGTCGGGAGCAGTCGTGTATTCTGCTAACGCGGCTTTAGCAAGGCGGTCGCCATTGGTTATATTCTGCTCCCTGGCCTTCTGCATTGGTGAACCCTGCAATGAAGTCAGCGACCACTTGTCCCTTGATGGCAGCATGTGGGCTATATTTTATGTCAAACTCGCTTGGCTTTATTGCTCATAAGGCCGTGTGTCCTGCGGCTTCTGGGTTGCTCATTGCTCGTCGTAGGGGCTTGTCAGTTAGGACAACCACGGTATGGGCTTGAAAGTACAACTTGAGCTTACGGGCTACGTGACTAGAGTGAAGGCGAGCTTTTCCATTGGTGGGTATCTTCCTTTTGCGCCATGAAGTGCTCGACTAGCATAGTATACAGGCCTTTGCACCCTGTTATCTTCTCCGACTAAGGCTGCACTGACAGTGGCCGGGGAGACAACCAGATAGAGGAACAGTTCTTCTCCTGGTTGTGAGGGACTTAGTAGTGGTGTTGAAGAGAGGTAGGCCTTCAGGTCTTCGAACGCTTGTTGACATTCGGCCGTCCACTCAAAAGACTTCTTCAGTGTATGGAAGAATGGTAGACATTTATCCATTGCTCTTGATACGAATCTATTAAGTGCGGCGACCTTGCCATTAAGGCTTTGCACTTCCTTAACATTTTTAGGAGGCGCCATTTCCATTATAGCCCGGATTTTGTCCGGGTTAGCCTCGATACCTCTTTGGCACACCATTTATCCTAAGAACTTTCCCCCCGTCACTTCGAAGGCATACTTGCCTAGGTTAAGTTCCATGTTGTAGGAGCGAAGACTATCAAAGGTTTCCTTGAGGTCCTCCAAGTGATCTTCTTCCCTTCTGCTTTTCACTAACATGTCATCGACATATACTTGGACGTTTCTCCTAATCTGTTGCTCGAACATCTTGTTCATAAGCCTTTAATATGTTGCACCAGCGTTCTTCAAGCTGAAGGGCATGACTTTGTAACAAAAAAGGCCTTGGCTTGTTACAAACGAAGTTTTCTCTTGATCAGCTTCATCCATTTGGATTTGGTTGTATCTGGAAAACTCGTCCATGAAACTCAGCAGCTGGTGTTATGCCGTGGAGTCCACGAGGATGTCGACTCGTAAGAGGGGATAGCTATCTTTGGGGCATGCTTTGTTTAGGTCCATGAAGTCGACACACATCCTCCAATTCCCATTACTCTTTTTGACCATCACAACGTTTTCCAACCAATCATACATATGTGATATTAGTTTAGAAAGGTTAATCAACATCTGTTTAGATCCGATGAATTAAAATGATCAATGCAGGACCACTACGTTGTTCATCATTATGGGCCACACGCTTCCTTTGAATCAAAAGAATTATTATACCTGATGGAGGGAAAAGTCTCTGCTTCCTGTACTTAGATACTAGTAGTTATTACTAGTGGCGTTGATGACTCTAGGAAGGTTGAAATCAAATCTGCACCAACAAACATGAGTCAATACATTTGAGAGCATACAGAGAAAAGAGAAGAAAATAGAATATAAAAAAAAAACATGAATCCGGTTTATATATGAAGATAAGATTATAAGAAGAGGAGATTATACCTAGTTACTTGACTGAGAAAGAAGAAAAAAATCTTATACCTTCTCCAAGAATTGTTTTTGAGATTTCTGAGCTTACGCACTACAAAAAAAAGTGGGAATTATGTGCGACTGGAACTGCCCTTTTATAGTGCTGGTCAGACAGAGTTTAACTGCATGAGTTTTAATTGCATGAGTTTGACTGGATGAGTTTTAATTGCAGTTAAACTTTGTCTGACCAGCACTATAAAAGGGCAGTTCCAGTTGCACATAATTCCCAATTTTTTTTGTAGTGCGTAAGCTCAAAAATCTCAAAAACAATTCTTGGAGAAGGCATAAGATTTTTTTCTTCTTTCTCAGTCAAGTAACTAGGTATAATCTTATGCCTTCTCCAAGAATTGTTTTTGAGATTTCTGAGCTTACGCACTATGAAAAAAATTGGGAATTATGTGCGGCGGGAACTGCCCTTTTATAGTGTTGGTCAGACAAGTTTAACTACAATTAAAACTCATCCAGTCAAGACTGAATTGGCTAGGAAAAGAAGTCAAAATAAAGAATAATTCTTGTACCTGATGGAATGGATAAAGCAGTGTGAGTCCCTCTGATCTGTTGGGAATTAAATTCTAAAAAAAAAAAAATTAAGTTGCAATGGACACTAACTCCTATCTGTTACGCTAAAGAAAGTGCAAAGAATCATCATTGCAATTAAACAAGCAAGTTGGGGCTTATCCAAACGATGGAGTTTCAATCCTTATATAGTCGGGACATGGATATCAAGCAGTCTCAAGTTATTTGTTTAATTCCTACCTATCTAATTAAAGACCACTTTGGCTAGGAAACCGATTCCTTCTTGAGATTATCTTTTCATAGGAGGGGAATTCTTCTTCAGCTTGGACTAGAGAAAAAAAAAATGTGGCTTCTTGCATGGTGGAGTCTTGCATGTATTATATTGGTGGATTCTTGCATGCGTTAGGACTCTTTTAAGTCATGATATACTTATCCAAAATTTAGTTCTATTGGAACTCTATAAATGAGTAACATTAGAACTCTTTTGAGTCTTGGTATACTTCGGCCACTGGATTTGAGCGTGGCTACTATCACATTAGACAATCTCTACTTGGGCAGTGGACCAACAGTGGGATCATTGTGATATGGGGCAAAGAAAAAAAATATGTATATATGAAAGGTGCTGAAATTAGTCGCATCAAAGCATGAAATTTGTTGAGACTTGATCACTTCCTACATTCAAAATTGTAAACATGACCAAGTCTCAAGGGGGCATTTGTAAGAGGCAAAATTTTAAGCCAACTATAAATGTCACATCAAAATTTAGTGGCAAATTTTAAATTAATGTCATTAATTAATTAAATTAGATGATGACATGTGTCATCCAAATTGACATCACACTGGCATATCAAAATTTGTCACATGTCATTTGGCTCACAAGATAAAGATAAATTTTATATTCAAAATTTATGGATAATTATCTTTATTAAAATAAATAAATAAATTAAAGATAAATTTTCTATTCAAAATTGATAGATAAATCTTTATTAAAATAAATTAATTAGAGATAATGATTTATCTTTGTTGATTATTATCTTTATCAAAATATGATATAGATAAAGAGAGATAATTATCTCTAAGAAGAATTTGGGCCAATCAAAAGTCTACTACATACTTTCAAGCATATCAACACAAAGTGGAGCTTATCCTCTAAAATCACAATAAATAGAGGACATCTCCTCTCATTTTGGAACTAAGTTTTCAAGAGGCCCAAGCTCTGGAGAAATTCTGTCTCAAGAATCTTTGAAAAACTTGAAGAACATTTGAAGAACTTAAAGATCATTCAAAGGGCTTGAAGAACTTGAAGGACAACAAATCTCTAACAAGCTCAAAGCCAGGGATACGTTGAGAAGACCGTTCAATCCATCTTCCAATCAAAATCAAGAAGATCTCTTGTTTGAGTTCTTCGAAGTTCTATTGGAATTAAGCTAAAAAGCCTCCATAAACCTCAACAAACCCAAATCTTTGAAGCTCAACGGATCAAGCCTCTAAAGCCCCAAAGAACTTTAACCTAAGAGCCTTCACGTTTGAAGACTTGAAGAACAACAAATCTTTAATAAGCTCAAAGCTAGAGATTTGTTGTGAAGACCATTCAATCCATCTTCCAACCAAAGTCAAGAAGAGTCATTATTCGAGTCAAGTTTAACGAAGATAGAATCAGAGGGTATTCTTTTGTAAAAGAATTAAAATAGAGATTGTACTCATTATACTTCAATACAAATTTATATTTACAAACCATATTTTCTTTTCAATTGTTTGATTTTCCGCAATTGGGAAATTTTGTGTTTACAGCCTTTTTCAAAATAAAGACTAAAAGCGGTAAAAATAAAAAGTAGGGACTAAAGTAGAAATAGGGTAAAAATATAGGGACGAAAATAGTATCTTCTGCCTAAAATAAAATACATTTGGCGACGAAATGGTTGCGTCGCCTAAAGTTTTTTTTTCCCCCTTTTAAACTAGTCAGACCTTTTGGTGATGAATATTTTTGTCACCAGGACTTTTAGTGACAGGGTATTAGTGACGAAACCAATTTCGTCGCCAAAAAACAGATTTTGTCGCCGAAAGACATAGGTGACAAAATATTGGACTTTTGGTGACAAAATTTTTTGTCATTGAAACTACATTTTGTTGTAGTGGCAAATTGTGTGCGTGTGGGAGTGCCTAGTTCTTGTCTTGAAGGACTTGGAATCCGATTCTTGTTGGTTTTAGTTTGCCAACTTAAAAAATCCAAGTCCAACTTGGAATTTGTTATCGTACATATTGAGTTACGCGGCTATTTTTCGTGTGTGAGAGAGCTAGATATTGTTTAGAGTTTTCAAGCTGTGAGTTTGTTCTACAAATTTTCAAGTTTCTTTAGTGATCAAGTGTTTTTGGTAACTGAGAGCTCTAAATTTAGATGTGGGGTTTAGATTTGTGAGAGTACCATTTTTGTAATCTCCTTCTTTTGTTAATGAAGTTTTTTTCTCGACGCCACTTGTAAATATAGGCCAAAAATTGAACCACGTAAATCTTTGTGTTTCCGATGTGATTGTCTCTTCTATTTTCTATTTTCATTTTGCATAAACCCATTGTTATTTGGATACACACATAACAATTAGATATTTAGGCTTCTATTTTCTATATTCTCAACAAATTGGTTCAAAGCTTCCGCTTTTACAACGTAACCAAATCTTATCCTAGAAATGTTACATCATGGTTGCATTTCATCACTAAAATTTATATTCTCTTATTCTTCTTTTGTGGGGGCCGGGTGACTAAATTTGATGCAAAGGTTTATTTAGGTAAACTGCAAAGAAAAAAATGTATGGACACCACACGTTTATGACATCCTTGTTTTCAATTATAGTGGGTCTGAGTATAATATTTTATCACATTATTTAATTTAAAACAAATCAGATGCATAAATTAAAGTACTCATGAGTCATGCCTACTAATTTTGCTGAGATCAATGTTTTGTATGTTATGGTGTTTGGAACAATGGTAAATACACGTCAACAGAAAAACATATGGGGTCAATGAAAAACTACTCTGATAGGGTGGTAGATAGTGTTTGGAATGTCACATATTCAACAAACCTATACAAATAAATTCCAATTACCCAAAAAGAAAAAAAAAATCCCAACCATAATTTATCTCTCTTGTCTCTTCACCATATTCCTTTCTTTAAGACTAACCATTGACCATGCTCACCAATCATGGACTTCTTTCCAAATATCAAACAATCAAGCAAGTTATACTAGCATTTTTTTTTTTAAACCCTTAATTTTGAATTCACAAATCCAGAAATATTGTTATATAGCTTGAGTTGTTAAATTTCTATTAATTAGTAGCCAATTTTTAGAGCTAGTGGTCACTTCCACTAAAAGTTTTGATGGGTTTACTCAAGTGACGCTGCTATTTTTCTAACTATCATTTTATATGTCTCTTTTAAATTGATAAGTTAGACCCTTATCTATCACAAAAAATAAAATAAAGGAATTGTTTGTATTAGTTCATAATTTGACTTATAAATGATAAATTTCAGTTAGTTCAACTAGTTAAGTCTCTTATTGTTTCAGAAGCGTATGTCATTAGTTGAAACTATAAAACAATAAACAATCAATACCTTACTTTAAGAATAATTATTGACATACCCCCACTATTCAAATTGAAGTCCGAACTAGTAGTACACATTATAAATGCTCTCATAATTTGCACATTGCAAATTCTCTCATTTTTTAAGTTAAATAATTACCACAAAAAATGTTGAGCTTGATAGTAATTTAGACATTGGTGAAGATTGCAATCTAGCATTGAATTAGGGTGTTGATTGCAAAATTTTAAGGTTTAAAATGCACATTAATGCAAATACCATAATAGTTTAGTGTGGATGATTGTAATCTTTCTATATATATATATATATATATAAGCTAAAGCGTAGCATTTATTGTTGCTATGCTCTAATTGAGATATCTCAGCAGTTACCTCATTATTCTTTCTTGTTTCTAATTTTTCCTACATATTTTTTAAAATATTTTCTCATTTAATAAGGTGACTTAAAAACTCCATTATTTAAAAATTAAAATATATTTTAACCATTATATTTATTATTAATTTTTCAAAATTCTCTCTCCCTTTTACCTCTTCATCTCCCCACTGCTTTCTACCTTAATATCATTCATTCTCTACCCTTTTATCTTCTTTTATATTGACTCTTCTTATTCTCAACATATTACTATAAATTTGACGTTTTATTTTTCATTCTATGCATAGTTTTCTCAACACAAAAAAGGTTACTTCTCTCTCTCTCTCTCTCTCTCTCTCAATTTGTTTTTAAGTTTTTTTATTGCATCCATACTTAGGTTGATGAATTTTTGTGTTAATTAGATTTCTACTTTGGGTTGATGCAATTTAATTTTGTGTTTTAAGTTGTTATATTTTCTATTTTCTTTGATTATTAAATATTATCCTATTACAATATACATATAGTATATAATAATATAATGTTATTATATTACATAGAATGACTTGGATAATTTGACGTTTATTGTTATATATTTTATTTTTACTCTTTTTTCTTCTTATCTTAATTTATTCAACATTTAAATTCAGTCACATCCTCTATACTTATGCAACACAAATCAAGAAAATGACTAGACTCACACTTGTCTTCTTTTACCATACATTAGGAGAATCAAAATATTTGTGTGATAAAGGGCCATATAATTTATAATTGAGATAGCACACTTTGAATGTGTCTAGGCCTATAGATTGAGCAATTTGTAGTATTATAAGGCCATTGAGAATGGACTTTTTGAATCAAGACTAAAAAAATGGACTACCATATATCATTTAGATAAAAACCTTTATCACAGATATATTAATTTTTTTTGCCACAAATTTAAATGACACAAACTTAATAATTTTATATTATGTGTTAGAATCGTGTTTGCTTCTTCTTCTTCTTCTCAAAAATATTATCTATCATCTTTAAAGGATGCCAACAATATTGATCTTATGGGAAAATTTACATAAAATATTGAGAAAAAAAATGTTTTATATTACAGTCTACTTAAAAAGCTTTTTAAAAATTTAAACCTTTCTATTTTTCATATCACTGACGTGTTTTACAATTACCACATACGATAACTTAAGTTTTAATATTCTTAAGTTGTTTTGACAAAAAGAAAAAAAATAAATAAAATAAAAAGTTGTCACAAAACAGGAGTTCATGTAAGGCCACCAAACTTAATAATTTGCAAATGATGGAACCATTTGCAACAATATTTGCATAGTTATATAGTTCTAAGTAAAGCAATCAAGCAAACTTTTAGTCTTCAAAAAAACACATATCTACAAGTGGTTAAATGTTCATTTTGGGTATTTTTAACTTTTTATATAGTTTTACCTCTATATATTCATCTATTTTAATTTGGATTTAAAAAAAACTTTAATTTAGATATTTATAAGTAAACAATGAAATAATGATTCATGAATAATAATAATAATAGTAATAATAATAATAATAATAAATCATCTATACATATTTATCTTGTGTGGTCTACTATAGATGATTATAACTTAATAATGAAGTTTATAAATAAGGTAATTAAAACAATCATATTTCTACATTTCAAAAAATTCCCATTTCTTTTTTTCAAAAAAATTCCTTTTACAATTCCTCGGAATTTTTTTTTTTTTTTCTTCTTAACTTTGACATATTACTAACCTAACCGCTTCATACATTAAAAAAAATTTAATGCTCATTATTACTTCCGTTAAGATATTATGGATGCCTTAATTGATTGAGGCCAAATTAGAGAAATGTCTTTCATATTTCCTTGAAAATTCATAGGGTGGAAAAAACTTTGATATACCACTAACGTAACTACATCTATAACTATTTAAGTCATCATGGTATCTATTTCTTATTGATAACTATAAAAACTACAATTAGCGAGGGAACATACAAAGTAATAAAAATAAATGATGGAAGAAAAAATGAAATGAAATCAAACGTCAATAGTAACCATTATTTGGAAAATAAAAAAAGTGGCCAAGAAAAGTAAGAAATAAAATAGAAATGACTATACAGAGGATATTGAAAACTTTATAGTGCAATAAAATCAACCATTACATTCATTTAATTAAATCAATAATCAACAATTAAATATAATAATACAAAATTTAAACTTAAAACTAATCAAACTCTAACTAGGGAAATTATATTTCCTATCATAACAAAAAATGAGATGTTCTTCAATAATTTAAAAATTATATTAGAAATAAAGTTGAAAAATTTTATAATCTCATTTTTCGACATTTCATTTAATATTTTATATATATATATATATATATATATATTTTTATACACACACACCATGACTTAAAAAAATCTAACAAACAATTCTACGTCTTATTTAATGTCTATATTATGCAAATCATTAAACAATAAATATATGATAATGGTAAGAAACGTTATAAACAAGATTATGAAAAATATGATAAAACTATTTTTTTTTTTAATTCTTTACAAAATTTAGGGACTAAAATAGTATTTTACTTAAAAATCATTGTGCACAACGCGTGGGTCTACAACTAATTAACCATAATAATTAGTTGCTGTGATTTCATTTGTCATATTTGATTTTGATGTTCTTGAGGGAAATATGCGAGTGCACAGCGGAAAAATAACAAATCTATTTCATTCATAAAAATTAACATGTAATATATAGGTCTCAGAATTTAAGAACAAGAGGGTGTACCTTGGAGTGGTGAATTTCAAAATCGAAGATCAAAATCGCTTGGGAACACTTTCAATCTTGACTTCAATTCCACTAGTGCCCAAGATGTGTGGTTTCTCAATCAGTTCTAAAAGTAAAATGTCAAGGAGTGTTTAACACTTCCTACACCACTTCACAATAGTGTTCTTACAAAAATTTCTTCAGAAAATTCTGTATATTTTTCCCTTTGTGTCTAACTGATTAGCAAATTGGGCTAGCCTTTTGGGCCTTTCCAATTGAGCTTAAGTGTGTAGCTTGGAGTAGACCAAAAGGGACCAATAAGACACTAGCTCCAATGGGCTTTGGGCTTTTCTGTCAATTCTTGACAAGTCCAAAATTACCATTAACTATATTTAATATCACTATATAAATATAGTTGCACTCTAAGCCTTATCTATAAATTATATCCCAAGATTTTATTGTGCATGCAACCCCTTCATAAAATATTCATAGTAACACAAAGTCATGAATGTAGATTGTCACTTTGTAAATTACTATGTCTTATCCTTGAGTACCCCGTTTAATCCTTTAAGTTATTCATCATATATTTATAAAATCTAATTTCATAAATATATACTTTAGCAACAATTTACTAAAGTAGTTAGGCCTAACATTTTGAATTATAAACCCATTAAACTTATCTCAAGGGAATATTTAGTATCTCCGTTAAAAGACTATGAATTCCATTTTAAGAATATATTTTCCATCAACATTAAATATGGTTGCCCAACATACTGAGGTTTTGACCATAACTCTAGATCTCACTCCTGATATATCAAAGCAACCTACACCTCATGATCAAGTCCATTATTCTCTCAGGATTAAGAGTTCATGCAAATATAAGTCGTAAGTTTATTATTCATTTGACAGTCGTTAAGAAAATAATAAATCTCACACCGGTCCAGTTCAATATGTTTTAACTCCTAAAACATATCAACTAAAAATTTTCATTTCCATGATCAAGACAAATCATCTTAATTGATATGTTATAGTCTTCACAGATGAAATACTCAATTTCATCACCGATTATGAACTAAAATTCTGAGTTTACAAAGAACTTGTAATTTATATCTTCTGTGACTTTTCACATAAATCACGTACTATGCATCTCATGGACTATATGATAATGTCTCAATATTCATGTTACCATTATTTTTAGATAATAATAAAACAACTTTATTAAACACAACATTAAGTCATACATAATGTCATAAATAATAACATACATAGCATCAAACAATACGATTTAAGGGCACACATCCTAACAGTTCTTTCTCTTATTGAGTTATTCTCTGTTTTGTTTTCCCTTGCTAGCATGGCATTGTGTGGTCTATCTAAAACAAGTCATCATCATAACCGAATTATGATTATATTTTAAGTTTTTGTTATAACAAACATTATTTTAGTTGCGATGGTGGATTTTTTTTTTTTGAGAAAGGATCACTCATTCATTCATAATAATAAGGTATCTTGATACAAGGCTTCCATTGCTAGTAGGGGAGAATCCTTCATCCAATACAAATCATCATCTAATGTATTCCTAGCAAGTTGTGCAAGTACATGTGCAACCTTATTTCCACCTCTCCTTGTGCAGCAAACGCTAGCCCATTGTAAACCTTGGATCAAATGGCGAATATCATCCACCACATTACCTATCAATGAGTGGTTTGCCAATGGAGATGATATGGCTTGTATGATGTTGACATTATCGCCCTCAATGATCAACCTTGAGAAACCAGCGTCTGCGGCAAATTCAAGAGCTCTTCTACATGCAAGCATTTTAGCTTCATCACTTGTACTCACCTTCAATCCACTAGCATTCATAACAACCATGATCTCTCCCTTGTCATTACGGATTATCGCTCCAAATCCAGATCTGTTTAATCCTAAAAAGACCGCCACATCAAAGTTAATCTTGTAGGCTATTTGTGGAGGCGATTGCCAAACATCCCTACAAGTTGCAGCATCGGGCTCACTATCAATTGTGTTTGGGCTTGTTTGTACGCCTCTACATACTCTATTGCTCTCTTATTTAGGCTGGATGGATCCATTATTTTACCTCCATGCACCACACAGTTACATTGATTCCATACGAACCAGGCTGGGGTCTAGAAAAGTTCCATCTCATCAGAAGTTAATCGCTCCAGAAGGTACTCCATGAATTGTAGCATATCTGATTGCCTATGCTAACCTTTCTGCAATTTTCCAATACTCCCTGCCCAAATATCTTGACCGCAGCGCACTCCCACAATACATGTATTGTTGATTTCGCTTCTCTAGTGCATATAGGACATATATTCTCATCAATAATCTTCCTTCCAGTCAGGTTCACACAAGTGGGCAATATGTCATGACATGCCCTCCACCCGAATACTTTGATTTTATTTGGGAGTCGAAGCTTCTATATTGTAACCCAAATCTTTTTTCCAGCACAGCCCCTTGAACTTTTTGCTCGATTACCATCTGTTTGAAGTTTTCTTGCAACCTAGTAAGCCGATATTGCTGTAAACATCCCTTTTGTATTATACAGCTAGACTATGGAATCAGTGACATTTCTTCGACTTAGTGGGATTCTACAAATTGCTTTGGCATCCTCCCTGTGGAATGTAGACATTATCTCCTTACTTCTCCACACATGCAGCTCCGGGTTGATCAAATCTAAAACAACATCTCATCCAAATTTTCATTGACCGGATGGAGAATTTTGTTTGTTGGGTTGTTGGGGATCCACCTATCCCTTAGTACACTGATTGAAGAACCATTGCCAACCCTCCAGAAGTGACTAGATTTGAGAATAGGTTGTGCTACCATCAAACTTCTCCTAACGTATGAGCAATTTGGTGATTCTATAGCATCAAGGAAAGATGAATGTGGGAAATACCTTGCTTTGAAGCATTGGTACAGCAACGAATCCATGCATTGAACCATTCTCTAACCTTGCTTGGCCAACAAAGCTAAATTAAAAGATCTTAAGTCTCGAAATCCCATTCCTCCCTCCTTTTTTGAAGTTGACAACTTATCCCAACTCTTCCAATGAATTTTTCGTTCATTGCCTACCTGTCCCCACCAAAACTTTGCACATAAAACATCTAGTTCATCACATAATTTCAAAGGAAGTTGAAATACAATCATTGTGTATGTGGGTATGGATTGAGCCACTGCCTTGATAAGAATCTCTTTGCCAGCTCTGGATAATAACATGCCTTTCCATCCTTGGAGTTTCTTCCATATTTTGTCCTTTAGGCATGAGAAAGTGTCATACTTTGCCTGCCCAATCAAGGTTCGTAGCCCTAGATAAGATTCAAATATGTCCACCTCCTTGACCCCTAAAAATATGCAAAACCTATTGTTTCTGGCTGCTTGAAGTATTGCTACTGAAATAAGTTGAAGACTTTTCCAAAATTATGCTTTGCCCTGCATAAGTTTGGAGAATCTCCGCTATGGCTTCCCTTTCAGCTTGAGTTGCCTAACAAAACAACAAAGAATCATTTGCAAACATTAGATTAGTGACTCTAGGAGCTCCTCTACAAATTGACACTCCCTTAATCCTCCCTTCTAATTCTGCTTTTGCCAAAAGAGCAGTGAAACCTTCTGCACATAAAAGAAACAAGTACAGTGACAAAGGATCTCCTTGGCGTAGTCCTCTAGATGGATGGATCATAACATAAGATTTTCCGTTCACCAAAATAGAGAAGGATGGTGTAGTAACACAACTCATCACTCTTTCTATTCAAACAGCTGGGAATCCCATCTTTTCCATAATACCCTGAAGAAACTGTCGTTCAACCATGTCATAGGCACTGCTAATATCTAACTTCAATGCCAATGACCCCTTCTTGCCCCTTTTTTTTTGGAGTGCATGGTATGTAGTGTCTCGTAAGCCACCAATACATTATCTGTGATCAGCTGCCCCAACACAAAAGCACTTTGAGTGAGTGAGATAATGTAGGGGAGCACCTGTTTCAATTTGTTTGCCAAAACCTTGTAGATAATTTTGTAAATCACATTACATAAATTTATTGGTCTAAAATTAGACATTTTCTCCGAGTTTTTTACTTTAGGGATAAGGACAATGCTTGTATGATTTATTTCAGGTAACATGTTACCATTATTTAAGAAACCCAAAACAGCTAAGACTACATTTTCACCCATTACATGTCAAAAATTTTGATAAAAAAGGGCATCCATACCATCGGGTCCTGGAGCCTTTGTTGGTCCCATTTGGAATAGAGCCACCTTGATCTTTTCAGCAGTAAACTCGCTAGATAGGACCTCTTGCATGTCTTCAGTCACCATGCTTGGTATTGCATTCAGACACTCCTCCATCCGATCACCCGCTCCTACATGAAAAAGATTGTCAAAGTAGGCTGAAGCTACCTCAACCACCTCCTCCAAATTCTCCACCCATTGCCCTTGTGCATTTTGGATACCTCGTATATGATTTTTCCTTCTCCTTTGGGTTGCTTTGGAGTGAAAAAACTTTGTATTCTTATTCCTATGTTTCAACCATGATATTCTAGGCCGTTGAGCCCAATTAATTTCCTGCTTTTGTAGAAGTTCATCCATTCTTTTACTCAAATCCAGGAACTCGGCTTTGCTAGCCTCTGTGGTCTCGGCTTCATTCAATACATCAAGCCTTTTTTGAAGCTCTTTGATGGCTGCTGCATCCGAATTAGTTTTTGACGAACCCCAAGTCATAAGCTCTACCCCACATGTTTTTATTTTCTCCTTGATTGAAGCCAACCCATGTATATTATCTCCAGCCTTACCCCATGCCTCCTTTACAACCGATTCACAATCATTCCAAAGTAACCACGACTCCTCAAATTTGAAACCCCTCTCACGCCTATGCCTTTGATGACAAAATGATGGATTTTTTTTTAAACTTGAACTTTTGAGTTTCTTTTTCTTTTTCATTAGAACACTATTCATTTTTCATTAGAAATAATTACATAAATTTCTAGATTTTTATATTTACCCTATATTAAATCTTGGATTTTTAAGGCCTCTTTGGTTGGTTAGTTTGAGTAATGTTGTTTGGATATTTTTGATATATGTGTGGGTGAAAAAGTGTATTAAAATATGTGTAACATTGTTTAAAATGTGACAATGTTGGTTAGAACTAACCAGCCAAACAGGCCCTTAATTGTTGCATATACAACCCCACAATTTAAAACTTTTGAGTTTCTTTTTCTTTTTCATTAAAATACTATTCATTTTCATTAGAAATAATTACATAAATTTCTAGATTTTTATATTTACCCTATATTAAATCTTGGATTTTTAATTGTTGTAGACACAACCCCACAATCTAACTCATACTCCATTTTCTTCCATATTATTCATTTTGCTCGCATTACCGTCATGGTGAAAGCCCATTGATTTTTGACAATGTGAATATTAAGGAAAAAATTGAAAATCTTTAGATATTTGATATAACAATGGGGCAGTGAAGAGGCCAATTCTAAATCCCCACAGCCAAATTCATGTGACCCAAAAGTGAAATTAGATACTTGATAAAGTCAAGCATTCAATAATCAATTAAGTTCCAAACCAAAAGTAAAACTAAATTCCTAATAACATCAAGTGTTCATAAATTTTTTTTTTTTTTTGCTGAATTGTTTATCAATCAATCAAGTGGCAAGCCAAGAGAGGAATTAAATTCTTAACAGAATCAAGTGTTCATTAATAGTGAGGAATTTGAATATTGACAAAGTTAAGTAATTAATTATTGATTAATAAGTTATTCTTGATAAAGTTGATCTCCTCCACAAAGTTAAATAATTAATTATTGATTAATAAATTATTATTATTATTTTGCTGAATGATTAATAAATTATTCTTGACAAAGTTGATCTCCTCCACCACATTCTCACATTTAATGCCATTGATATTTTCCAATATGCACATTACCGGTAAAAAAAGAAAAAGAAAAAAGCAACAACTATCTATGGAGCCACTCATGAACTTTGGGGGCAATGCCCCCAATTTATTTATTTATTTTAATAAATATATTAGAATATAAGTACTATGTAGTATTTTTTTTAGCTAAGAAAAAAATGGGCAGGGAAGCGGGGTTTTCACCTAGGCATGGTCATAATGATGCCTTACTTGCTGGGCACGGGCCTATAACAACATGTGATCTGGATGAGCCTCCACCTCCCAAATCCTTAGGAGTGAGCCCATGACTATTAGATCATTGACTTTGTAAATAATATTATTGATTCTTTTAAAAGTAATGCTATAGGTATAAAATTTTCTACAAAATTTTTATAAACTATTATTGGTTCATATATAGGTCTACCATTTATATCACTTTTTTATTTGAGTAATTCTACTACTACAATAATTTTCACAACATTGACCACAACTAACCTATGTGGTTAGTTGTAAGTGGTAGAAAAAATGGTAAGTCTACGTGAGTTCCCAATTCTACCACTCACAAGTCACCACATAAACAAATTACCACATAAACAAGTTGTGGAAATGGTTGGTAAGTCTACCATTTACTTACCAATAATCACCCACCACATCAACAATTTATAAAAAAATTTGTAACTCTAGCATTTTCCTCCTTTTAAAGGCCATAAAAAAATTTATAGATATAAAATCTTAAACAAAATATACAAATCCCAAAAAATTAGCCTAATAACATAAATTACCAATAGTAAAACTAAAAAAATTAAGCCTAATAAATCAAGGGCAAGGATTTTTTGCAAAGAAAGTTGCAGTAATTCCTGCAAAAATGCACACATGTCAATACCTCAGATAAACATCTGTCCAGACTTATATTTTTCCATGTTAAGATTAAATTTCAGTGGTATCAAAATCCAATAAGTGTGAGACTTGTCAACAAAAAATACTTTTGCAGACATGTGTTAGTTGGTAATTATTTTTGTATATATATCTCTCATTTATTGGATTTCGATACGCATAATGTGGTATTATTTGATACAAAATACTTTTTCTTATTAGAGGCATTGACACATATGCATTTTGTAGGAGTTGCTGCAACTTAGTTTGTAGCAAATCCTTGCCCATAAATCAATTTCGCCCAAAACAAACAACCTAGCCCTCTAAACAAAATAATTTTGTCATTTTCTAGTAGCAGATGCACACATCAAAAACAAAATAATAATAAACAACCTTTAGCGGCTAAGTAGCAATAGTGCCGGAGGTCAAAACCGCCACACACAGCTAGTAGGAAAGTCGGCCCCTAACTCTAAGTCCTAGTTTTGTTTTTGCCTCCCACACGACTTAACCAAAATACTTATGTTTATAAGTTTGAGTCCAATGATGTTGTTTTAACTACTAATTATTATAACTAGTGTGTAATCCCGTGCATATGCACAGATACATTTAAAAACAATCACAATTACATATATATATATATATATATATATATATATATATATAATTTAGAATCTAATTAGATCTAGACTCTTCAATTTTTGCATTCAATAATTTACTTGCCACAAAATTAAAAAATTAGATGGAACACATGTGCAAAATTGAACTCCAATTAAAATTCAATTTAGAATCTAATTGAATTTAGACTTTTTAATTTTTGAACCTAATAATTCACTTGACTCACAAATTTAAAAATTAGATGAGACACGTGGCGCAAAATTAAATTTTCTCTTAATTTTAACTATTAATATATATATATATATATATATATATATATATATATATATGACTTATAAACTTAAATTGCTTTTAGTTATACAAAAAAGGCTTATAAATATAAAATCATTCAAAAATTATATTTTTTATAGTTTACTTATATTGGGCTCTTCGTTTTTTACACTAAATTAACTCATTTGACACAAAAATTACAAAACTTAGATTATATGAGACACATGACACAAAATTAAACTCCAATTGAAATCAAATTTTTACATTGAATTAACTCACTTGACACAAGAATTTAAAAACTTAGATTAAATGGGACACATGGCATAAAATTAGACTCTAATTTAATTCTAATTTGAAATTTAATTGAATTTTCTCTCAATTTTATCTATTATTATATATGTAGATTATTATTCAATATAAAATTTATTTACACGTCTATACCGAACATGTGAGACTACACATATATACAATAATAACTAGATACTCTGGTGAGAGAATCCCAGATCCCTTAGTTGAGGTTTAGACATGTCTACAGAAAAGCCAATAGATGTGCGGATTGCTTGGCTAAATTAGGTACTTCTTTGGATGCTGATTTTACTGCTTTCTCTAATCCACCTTGGATGTTTTTCCTTTTGTTGAGGCTGATTGCCGTGGTATGTGTGTGAACAGGCTTTGCCCTGTACCTATGTTTGCTGTTTAGTTTTTTTGAATGTTATCTCCTTTTCTACCAAAAAAAAAAACTAGATACTCGAAGAGTTACAAGCAAATAGATATTTGAAAACTTTAGTTGATAATATCACTTCTATGTACAAAAGAAAATGGGTGATTTGAGAAATGAGGCCACCAATTTTGAGTTTTTGGTAACGAAAACTGAAATTTGCAACGTGAATTGGAGACAATTTTGATTGAGGGGTTGTTGATCAGAATTATCAATAAAATTTCTATTTTTTTGACAAAAAGAAAAAGAAGAAGACGTAAGATAGTTTGATTGGTCCAAGTTTGATTAGTTTTTCTTCAGCCTTGTCTTGCGTCTTCTATTTAGTTTATCTACTATGACAAAGTTAATCCAAAAAAAAAGAAAAGAAAAAAAAATCCTGATAAAGTGAAATCACAGCAAGTCTTTGATTAATGATTAGTTCAGATTTCTTTATTCAAAACTGGAAGAGAGAGACAAGACACTACAGGGGGCTTCGATTTTAAATTCTTTCCACAGAATTCAAAATCCCCAAAACAAACAAAAACGACATCGTTTTTGTCTCATTCCAACACCAAAAAAAAAAAAAAAAAAAAATCCCACCGAAGCACAGCACCGTAACATCGTTTCTTTCTCTCTTTTCTTCTCATTTCTGATATCTCTTCTTCTTTCTTCTTCTTCTTCACGCTCACACATCCACACCCTACCGCTCCGCCACCGACGGCCACCGTTACTCCTCCGGCGACGAACTTCCGGCGAGCTCTCCAGAGCTACGGGCTTAGCCCGATATCAACGTCGCTGAAAATGAAGGTGATTTCTTCAAATTTCGTAAATCTCAATGCTTTTGTTCGATTCGTGTTTGTTTGTTTATACATTACATGGTGTGTCTGTGTGTGCGTGTGAGAGAGAGAGAGAAAGGAATAATCTGATAGAATGTAAGTTGATAATGTGAATTTTGAAGAAACCCTCAATTTTGGATAATTATGGAGGTTTTTTGGTTCTCAAGGTTTCGTTTTTAGGGTTTCGTCTTTCATGGGCTCGAATTATTGGGAAAATGGGAAGTGGGTTTTCGATGTTGTCATGGGATTTTGTTGAAGTTTATTAGGTGTAGCTCAAATGGTACTTCGTTCGCTTTTGAGAGTAATGTGGAGGGTGAGGTTGTAGGTTTAGGATTTGTTAGGTGAGTTTTGAAGTTACAAGTAAGCAAGAAAGTTTGAGGATTTTGTTGAGGGTTATGTTGGAGATGTATTTGGGATTCTGTTTTGAGAATTTCGAAGTTGAATTCTTGGGTGGAAACTTTTTTGTTGTGAGTTCGAGTGGTATGATTTGTGTGGGAGTTTTGAATTCCTGTTGTTTTCCATGAGTAAGGAATAATTGATAGAATGTCAGTTGTTAATGTGAATTTGAAGGGCGGGAAAGTGCTGGATTTAGGGCACTTCATTCCGCTGTGAGAGTACGTTGGAGGTTATTGTTGTGGGTTCAGGACTCATTTCGTGAGTGTGGAACTTACCAATAGAAAAAAAAAAAAAGGTTTGAGGGTTTTGTTGATTTATTTTATGTTGGAGATGTATTTGGGATTCTCTTTTGAGGATTTTGGATTTGAATTGTTAAAACTTGGTGGTTGTGAGTTGGTGTGGCATGAATTGTGTTGGGAGTTTTTCATATGGGTTGAGGAACTAAGGGTGGTTGAATCTCTATACTTGATCATGAAGGTTGGACTATGGTCACACGCATATGTGCACACCCTAAATTCTTGTAGCAATGTATTATTTATTTTTGTGTCTAAATCATGAATTGGGAGGGGGGAAATGAATGAAAGACCTTATTGTTGTTAGTTCTATGCCCAGTAGATTTCTGTGGCTGAGTTGACGAAATCATGGGTACTAAAATTGATCTTGTGCAAGGGGCGTTGGTAGGTGACCTTAAAGGGCCAGAGGAGTCTCATGTGCAGTTCAAGTGCTCTCTGTTAGGCTAAAATTCTGGGAGGATATATATGATTTTCTCTTTTTAGCAATCTTATGTCCTTTTTTTGATTAGTAAGTTACACATGCAAGTATGAATCTGGTTACCGTTACCTATTTTTTACGTATTTATAAAAAGAAGTTACACCTGCAACTGGTGCCTGTTGGGCCTTGAACTTTATTATCTTATGTTATCGTTTTTGTTATTTTAGATGTCAAGTATTAAGTAATGAAGATGAGAAAATTGAAAAATAGAACTTAGTTCTTATACTCCATTTTCTTCAGGTATTGAGTTTATCGGCTTAGTACAAAGCACATGTGATTCGGTCAGCAAAAATGTCCCTTCTAAGTAGGTTCTTTTACAGAAGACCCCCAGATGGCTTGCTTGAATTTGTTGACAGAGTATATGGTAATGGCCTTCATTCCTTAGTCTTGAATAAATTGCTATTATAGCTTTGTATTTTTGTGAATTATGAATCCATACATGTGTTATAATTGCATACCCACTGTTTGGTTTTATGAATATCTGCAGTTTTTGATTCATGTTTTTCCACCGAAGTCTTGCCTGATGGAATGTACCAAATATACTTGCATGAAATCATAACTGAGTTACACGAGGAATTCCCAGGCTCATCATTTCTTGCGTTCAATTTCCGTGAGGGTGAGAAACGGAGCCAGTTTGCGGAAATTCTATGTGAATATGATGTTACCGTTATGGATTATCCAAGACAGTATGAGGGCTGCCCTCTCCTTCCATTATCTTTGATTCAACATTTTCTTCGTGTTTGTGAGAGTTGGCTTTCACTTGGGAATCAACAGAATATTATTCTTCTACATTGTGAGAGGGGGGGTTGGCCACTCTTGGCATTCCTCTTAGCTAGCTTTTTGATCTTTCAAAAACTGCATAGTGGAGAACGCAGGACTCTTGAAATTGTGCATCGAGAGGCTCCTAAAGGCTTCTTGCAGCTCTTGTCTCCTTTAAATCCATTCCCATCTCAGCTTCGTTACCTGCAGTATGTAGCAAGAAGAAACATAGCTCCGGAGTGGCCACCACCTGAACGAGCGCTCTCTTTAGATTGTGTCATTCTTCGAGCCATTCCAAGCTTTGATTCTCATAATGGCTGCCGGCCAATTATCCGTATCTTTGGTAGGAATCTCCTTAGTAAGGGTGGGCTTTCGACCCAGATGTTGTTCTCTATGGACAAGAAGAAGAAGAAGACCCTTCGGCATTACTGCCAAGTAAGAGGTCTTTGGTTATGTATATTCTTTTTTTTTTTTTTTTTTTTTTGGGGTTCTAAATGTTCTTGTTTTAGGTTTGTTTTTGTCTCTATTAAGTTGCATTAATTGATGCCAATATGATGGTTCTCTTATTGCAGGCAGACTGTGATGTGATTAAAATTGACATTCAGTGCTTGGTGCAAGGAGATGTTGTGTTGGAGTGTGTTCATTTTGACTTGGATCCAGAAAGGGAAGTTATGATGTTTCGAATAATGTTCAACACAGCATTTATCCGGTCCAACATACTGATGCTTAACTCTGAGAATTTGGACATTCTTTGGAATTCAAAGGAGCGGTATCCAAAAGGTTTCAGAGCGGAGGTGAGCATACCACTAACCCTCATTTTCAATCTTGGATCGAACAAGAGAAAAATTAACTGATGATGCCTAAGAGAATTAATATTATTTAGTCATCTTGGGACACTTTTTTTCCTTCATTTTTTTTTGATATCCACAAAGAACCTAAAACTTTAATAGGATTCATGCATCCCCCCCCCCCCCCCCCCCACCAAGCTCATCTACAAGTATTAATCTGATCAAATAAACTTTCTAAATTCAGGTTTTGTTTGGGGAGGTTGAAAGCATCTCTCCCCCAAAAGCCCCCACTGCTATTTTGAATGGTGAGGAGAAAGGTGGATTGCCAATTGAAGCTTTTTCTAGGGTTCAAGAACTTTTCAGTGGTGTTGAGTGGGTTGATAGCAGTGATGATGCTGCCTTGTGGCTACTTAAACAACTTTCTGTTTTAAGTGATGTGAAAGAACTTTCAAAGTTGCAAAGTAAAGCAAGGTTATATTTATCACCTGCTGATTCTGAAGAAGACAATAATGCATCTAGCACTGCCGATAGTTCAGATGAAGCATTTGATATTCCCAAATCTTCAACAAATATAACAAAATTAGCAGCAGAGGAAATTTTTGATGCAATTCCCTTACCATATGAAAGTGATGGTCAACATGATGTAAATCTTGCTTCAGAACCTCCTGATCAAGCAGCAGTTGGAAATGATCCATCATCTCTTCATGACCAATCAGCAATTCCAAGTAAAGGATCTCCACCACCTCCTGCTAGTTACCCACCCCCACCACCTCCTCCTCCTCCTCCTCCACCACCTCCACCTGTTACTTCTGGCAAAAATATTTTGTCAATGTCCCATCAATCAACTCTCCCTCTCTCTCTTGATTCTAGTAGAGGGCCTCCGCCACCACCGCCTCCACCACCCCCCCCTCCATTTAGCATTCCCAACAGTCATTCTCCAATACTTGCCCCTCCCACTCCCAATAGGAGTTGTCCACCACCTCCGCCACCCCCTCCTCCGCCTCCTAGCATTTCCTATAAAGATTCTTCTACTGAATTTTCTACTATGAGTAAATGCCCACCACCACCTCCTCCACCACCACCTTTCAATTCATCTAAAGCTCCCCCACCAGCACCCCCACCTCCCCCACGTTCCTCTATATCTAGTCAACAATCTATAAAGCCGACAACACCACTAGCACCAGCTCCACCACCGCCACCGCCACCACCAACATTGGCAAGTACAACTAACAAGTTGCAACCGCCACCACCACCCCCCTCAAAATTGCCTCCTCTGAGTTCTACATCTAACGCCACTTCCGTTCGTGGGGTGCCACTACCACCTCCACCACCTCCACCTCCACCTCCACCTCCACCTCCTATTGTTGGTAACCGTAGTAATGGCTCTAGGCCACCTCAACCTCCACCTCCACCTCCCCCTCCGATTGCTGGTAACTCCGGTAATGTCCCTAGGCCACCTCCCCCTCCCCCTCCGATTGTTGTAACTCTGGTAATGTCCCTAGGCCGCCTCCACCTCCCCCTCCGATTGCTGGTAACTCCAGTAATGTCCCTAGGCCTCCTCCACCTCCACTGTCTTCAGGACCTGCAAAGCCAGGTTTGACCCCGCCGCCTCCACCACCAATACCAAAGCTCCTGGTGCTCCTCCATTGCCAAGTCGTGCTGCAACACCAGCTCCTCCCCCGCCACCTGGAGCAAAAGGCACTGGTGCGCCTCCACCGCCACCTCCTTCAGTAGGGAGGGGGAAGGCTTCTTTAGGGCCAGCAAGTCTTGGAAGAGGTCGAGCAGCTGGTGGTGCTACTCTTGCCCCAAAGAAGCTTCACTAAAGCCCCTACATTGGGTGAAAGTTACACGTGCAATGCAAGGGAGTTTATGGGCTGATTCTCAAAAACAGGAAAATCAGTCAAGGTGTGCATAAAGAATTGAGCATGGATATTATATGTCCCACATGATATCTTCTGTTAGATGTTAAAGTAACTTATGCATGTCTGGGAACTATTTCATGAGAATTATTGAAGTTTTTAGATCTCATATTCAGTATACTGAATGGTAATGGCACTCGTTGATACGAATCAATTCATTCTAATCAAAGGCTGAGTATGTTAAATTGAACATCAACTTGAGAGCAGCCAACCTTTAGTTTCACATTTTCTGTTTAGTTTTTCTTTTTCTGAATGTAATACTATGTTCTCCTGTGTTTTTAGTTGATTTGCATTATTTTTCTGGTCTTTTGCTTTGTTTGGTGTCTGTGTGTTGGGGGTGGTTTAATTGGGTTTGCTCTTGTAACATTTCTCATAAACTGTTGGAATTTTTTGTTAGGGCTCCTGAAATAGATATAACAGAGCTTGAGAGTCTTTTCTCAGCGGCTTCTGCTTCAGATGCAAGTGGCACTAAAGGTGGAGGTCGACGTGGTTCTAACATGAACAAACCTGAGAAAGTACAACTGGTAAGCTCCTGTGTCCGTGTATGTGTGCGCACATGGTGTGTGTGTGTTGCATTTTTGTATGTATCAAAGTAGTTTTGTGCTGAACAATTTATAACTTTTATGGATCCATTTTTAATTTTTTTGACAAGTTTAATATTTATGATTTGCTATTTTTTAATATTATTCAGTTACGAATGATCAGGAAAATATCTATACCAAATATATAGTTTTAATGATAAAAGCACTGTTTTAGGTTCTAAGTGACACAGACAAATCCTTAGAAAAGGAGTTAACATTGAACACTACAATTAGCCTGATGAAGTCCTATTTGGGATGGAGATATATAATTGCAGTCCTTGTTTATTCACTGTGAGGAATTGATGCTCCCCAAGGAAGTCCCTGAAGCCATTGTACAAATAAAATTTTAAGAACTCCAAGCCACTTCACCCAGCTTAATGGTGCCAAGCTTTAAGTTTTGGATCCTCTATGAAATCCTTTACGGTTATCATGTGTTTGTCATGACTAAAGGCAGTAAATTAAAATTTGTATAAGAATATTTGAGTAACTACTTTATGCCTGAATTAAAACCATAACATGAATATACAATGGCTGCAGTTAATTAACATCCAAATGAATACCAAAAACAATTCTATTATGATGTGAAGTGTATCATTTGAAACAAGTATATGATTCACGTCTGATACTTTTAGCATTTGCAATATGAAACTCTTGAAATTGTGACGTTGGCTATTTGAATGATAAAGAAAACTCAATACTCAGGAGCCTTATTTAATCTCTCTATATATAAAAGGAGCCTTAATGAGGCATAGCCAATATATCACAGCTGTTCACTTTATCGACTTAATTTGTACCTAGAGCTATGGAAATACCATCCAAAGATTCAGGACAAATGTGTTCCTTTGCTATCTATTTTTGCGTCTAAATTTGTTGTAGATTTGTTTTTAAACCTTGTGTGCTTTGTTATTTATATTCAAGACTAAAATTATTAAAATAATATTTTCACAAATATATATTAATTAATGTGTCCTCCCCATATCATATCATATCATATCATATCATCATAGTTTTTCAAGAATTCTTGTATCTGTATCATATCATACCATTATCTTTATTTTTGGCAAATATTTGTTAATATCTTCTCATAATTAACTTTAAATTTGAACGTTTATTGCCGGAGTTCATAATAACTTTCTCCATTAACAATTCATATATGGTGTACCTAATGCTTTTATCTTCCTATTTTTGTTGTGTAATTGTTTTACTTAAATGTGACATTATTGTGATCAGTTTTTCATATGCATCTAAACTCAAGTTTTTTTGTGCTGTATTTCTTTCTGTCAGGTTGACTTGCGTAGAGCATACAACTGTGAAATAATGCTCTCAAAAATAAAAATTCCTTTGCCAGATATGATTGTAAGTTATTTTCTTTTACTCCTGCTACTCGTTCAACTAACCGAAATGCAATTTGACAGATCTTAGAAAGAGATTGTTTGTAGGTCTTGTGGGTTTCTTTTTTAACTAATAAAAAATGGCTGCATCTAGTTTTATGCTGTCTAATGAAAGAATCATGTTGGCTTATGGTTGTGAGGACTTGTTGAATGATTTAAGTCCTGAAAAGAGAGGTTTAACTTGGGGTGGTAAAGGCGAGAAAAAAATTGATAAGCTATGAATACCGCATGTGCACAGGAACAGGAAATAAAAACGAAGGAAAAGCTAATGGTATTTGATCCAAATGGCATTTTCTTCCCATAAGCAAGGGATGGAGGTGAGATAACAGTTTTAATCCTATGTGGTTACTTGAGTTATATTTACTAATCAAGGAGAGAAGGAAAAAGAAGAAAGAAGGAGAGAATCACACTAGGTATTCATGTGTTCCACAAAACGGAGCATTTACTTCTCACTTATGGACTTAACTTTCTTTGGTTTAGATGACATCTTTATGGACGCTCACTTTTCTTGTCCAATAAGGTTAGGATTCTTAATTTGAAAGGCCAACAGAAAAGTCTACAACTAAACAAAACTTACAAACTAATAAGTGTGGTTTTAAGTACCAGTAAATAAGTAAAAATAATCTAAACTAAGAAATAATTAAAAATGAGCTAATTCTTTAAATATTATAGGTTGCTATCAACTTGATTAATAAGATTATGTTTGATAAATAATTATAGTTGTTAATATTTCTAGTTCTGAACTCTCTCAATCACGTCTTCGTTGCTTCCTTGGCTCTAGTACTAGTCAACCCTCATATTGAGTGTTATGTGAAATTTTGTAATTATAAATATTCGAATCAGAATCTGCCCTATTTCTAATAACTGAAACTTGGAAATGTGATGTGAAATTGAATAAAAAAAATGATTTGGTATAATAATCAGATCCTAATTTGGTGGTCTAGTTAAATTCAAATCCCAAATGGATCAATTGTGAGCTAGTTTTGGGACCTTGGAGAGGAGATTAAACAAATGATAACGTTGCATGTTCTCATTATTGAGGATTGAGTTGAACCACAATGTTTGAGTGCATTGGACCTCATTAAGGAAAACTAGCATAATGTAATAAGAGGCAAGGAAATTTTCTCAAATAAATGGGCTTGTCTTTGTTGCTTATATAAGATTTTGTTATCTTTTCTGGTTGCTTAAGGGGGAATTGGGGATTATGGGAATGCATTTCTGTTTCACTATTTTATGTTCTCCAGCATTTTTTGTAAATCGTAAAATTTATCAAAATAACAGATGTTTTCAGTGATTTCAAATTATCTCATTGATTATGCTTAATTTTCTAATACAACTGTTATCACGCCTCACATTGTTTCTATATATGGTCAGGAGTGACATCTATTAGCTTTTGATTTTCTTAACACTCTCTAAATTATTAGTCTAAGGAATCAACTAATATTAGCTCACAATTGTCTCATTGATCTTGGTATGTTATGTTAGTATACTGGTGTGCTCTTCTTTAGTGAAGTTTGTTATATTGCTTCCCTTATATATTGTCTCAAGGCTCAGCCCTTTCTTCTTTTTGCTCACAAAGCTTAACCTTTTTGTGAAACTTTTACTTGTTAGTTGACTGTCCTCTACTTTTGTCATCTGTGCCTCCAGAGTGCAGTTCTGGCTTTGGATTCTTCTGTTCTAGACATTGATCAGGTTGAGAATCTTATTAAATTCTGTCCCACAAAGGAAGAAATGGAAACGCTTAAGGTAATCTCTCTCTCTCTCTCTCTCTCTCTGTCTCTCTCTCTCTCTCTCTTATGCTTGCATTTAACTTGAAACTGAAGTTATGGTGTCCTTTGTTGCTTTCACAATTAGGAACATAGTTACTATGCTTGGTTTGTTAGATGAATAAAGAAATCTGTTTAAAGAAAAGAGTGACTTGTGGTATACTAAGCTGCAAGGCCTAAGCTGAAAAGATTTAGACTCAAAAAAAAAAAAAAAGATGGAAGGGCTAGGGATATTTCCTCAAAAGGAAATAAAAAAAAGTTAAAACCGTCAGCTTAAAGGTAGGACTCTTCTTTCTTGAAGATTTTTTTATTATTTGGCTACGTGCAAAGGAGCCATAGAAGGCAATGGCACTCTAGCCTATCCAAGCTATTATTCTTGTGTCCTTGCTACTTCTTCTGTTCGCATTGATCCACCACCTCTAAACAAATTAACATTGAATTCAGCATCAGCAAGGTAACCCATAAGAAATCATTGATGACCAAATTGTTTACCAATCTGAGGACGAAATAGATTAGCAATTTATTAGTCTAGCGAATTGCAATTTATGATAGTTGTACCAAAAGATGCTTCACTTTTTCTTGGTTCAGTTTCTTTATGTATTACATGGAAGTAAACTCCTTGGTACCAATGGTGAGGAATTGGAGGCCAAGATGTAGCCATTGAAGTAGACAACTAAACGGATTCGTAAGATTTTGAAATTATGGATGCAAAGTTGAGCAAGAAAAATATCCAGACTAAATTGAGGTTAAAGAGTTCAAAAACAGATTGGTAAGCTTTGAAATTGTGGATGCAAATTGAGGGCAAAGAGAAGGTTCAAGAGAATAAAGGATGCAAGACAAAGACTTAAGATTGCAAAGGAGCAAGAAGAGATCAAACGTTATTTCTTTTTGAACAAGACATGATCAAAGATCAGTTGTTTCGTTTTTGTTTGGATTAACTTTTTAAGCTTATTTGCTGAAATCTTGCAAAAGTACAGTCATATCTAGAAAAAGTGAGGTTTTAAAAAGCTATACATAAGCAAATAAACAAAAAAACACTAAAAGAAAAAAGCTAATCCAAACTCACACTCATACTATTCAAATCATTGCATATGTGATTCCAAATGAACCCGAAAATGTGGAGAAAAAATGATGTGTGTCTATATATATATATATATATATTAATGAACTTTGTTTTCAAAAGCAGAAGAAAAGTCAATGCAAGTTTTTAGTTTGAGCATTCTTGTACTGCAACATTACAAAACTAAGTTCAAGTTGCTCCTACTCAGGGAGAATATTAATGTGTTGTCTTTAGAGTGATATGTTTGGCACGTAGAACTGTTGATGTTTGTGGCCCACATGTGGTGTCTTGTCAAGGGGTATTGAAGCTTTATAAAAAGTGTCTTAGGGTTTCAAACAGCTTTAAACTTTGGTTAATGGTTGAAATAGCGTGTTTTATCTGCAAGGAAGAACTAGATTATATATATATATATATATATATATATATATAAAGTACCTTTGCAGAATTTTATATTTTCTTAATTGGTGTTGTCAAGTGCTTTCTAGTTTTAAGTGTCCTAGGGGCATAAAGTTAGTCAGTTGTTTCATCAGTTTCTAATCTGGTGTCCCAGTCTCTTTGCAGGGAGAGATTAAGTCAAGAGTATGCTTCATTCATAAATTTTATCATTGTTATCTGTTGGAAAAATGAGGATTTTATAATGTGTGTGGTATTGTAACTGGTTTAATAGGTCACTGAAACTGTGCTTGTTACTAAATGATTGTTTCTTGTTGATTATGTTTGTTTCAGAATTATACAGGTGATAAGGAAATGCTTGGAAAGTGTGAACAGGTTCTCCCAGATGCCAATTTCTTCAATGGATTCCAAATTCTATAATATGATTGCTAACAAATGTTGAATTTGATGTATCTCAGTTTTTCCTTGAGCTGATGAAGGTTCCGCGAATAGAATCCAAGTTACGAGTATTTGCTTTTAAAATCACATTTTCTAGTCAGGTATATTGTTTGAGGATCTGCTTGTTCTTTTATAGGTGACAAGGTTTTGCATGCTAGTACTGTTGATAACTGTGGGTGCTTATAGCCTTGTTGTTGTTCAGGTCAATGATCTGAGAAATAATTTGAATACAATTAATGGTGCTGCTAGAGAGGTACCACTGAAATTAATTGTCTTTAAATTGGTCTTTTCGAACATATGTTTGTCCTACATCTTAAATGTAATACACAAATTGCAGGTAAAAGAATCTGCCAAATTGCGACAGATAATGCAGACTATTCTTACTTTAGGAAATGCCTTGAATCAGGGCACTGCACGAGGTACCACTATATGGTATTTTGTTTATCATAATATTTTAATGATTTTTTTACTGTTGTGATGCTTGATTGATGTTTCTTTTTTGGATATTGCAGGATCTGCCATAGGATTCAAATTGGATAGCCTTCTTAAGTTATCTGATACTCGTGCAAGAAACAGCAAAATGACTTTAATGCATTATTTGTGCAAGGTAGAATTTTTGAAACTTCCCACAAAATATTTGCTTCGTGGTTTGATAATATTGAGGCTATCATTAAATTATCCCCTATAAAAGGTGAATATAATTTAAGTTAATATATATATGAATGGAAAATATGTCCGTTTTCTTGGAAATTGGTATTGCTGCAACTTTTGGTTTCTCTGTCATTATGCAGCACTCCATTTAAAGGGTTGAGGAGGATGGTAGTGAAACTCTACTTTGATATAATCTCCACCTTTTCTCCTTTCACATTATCCAATTCTGACACCAGGAACTCCCATTTAAGCTCTTTCTTGATTCTGTCCTTTCCCATGAAGGGTCTCTTTCTACTCAACCTTGGCTTGTACAATGTATACACACTCTCTCTCACACTCACAGACACATGCACAATATTGACCTGTGGCTCCACTATCATCAGATTTGAGGCAGAGAGGTCTTGTTCTTTTCTTCTTTTGTCAGTCCTGGATATCTTAATCTTTCTTTGAGGAAAATATCCTTAGTATTTTTCTTTTCAATGGATGTTCCTGGCCGCTTGTAGTGTTGCCGAATGGAATTTTCTGGTATTTGAGCTCAGGTGTTCTGAATAAAGACTGGTTTAGGGTCAGGCTCAGTTTGAGGCTTCCTTTTGATACATTTTGTGATTGTTGTTTGACAATTATCTCAATGCTTTAAAATCAGTTTTTTTTTTTTTGTGTGTGTGTGTGTGTGTGTGTGTGTGTAGATAACTCAGGGAACCTTTTTAAAGAAAATCTGTATGGACTATAAAACCTACAGCTATGGGCAACTGACCCCGCCCGCCTAAACCAGTTTCCGGGTAATCCAGGGGTATTTACCCCTCATGCCCAGTATTATACTATGTTTAAAAAAAAAAAAAGTAATCAGCATTATACTCTATTGTGTTTTATTGATCAGTTATGTTACATTGGAAACCTCCTGCTACCCAAGACTCCAACTCAGTATAGGGCATGCCTTTTAGGTATCAGTTTATATCAATGCAATGACATCTGGCATGTTTGGGTAGTATTGTTGATTGATCCAGAATTCTCCAGCATTAATGAAGGAAAAAAGCAATGTCTTGGATGAGGTGTGAAGTGTCACTGCTTGTCATGACATATCACAATATGTGTTATAAAGCTATTATGTTAATGATAGTGTAATAATGTCAAATGTGATTAATGAATTCCTTCTATTAAGATATGAGGGAGGAAAAAAAACCCTAAACATATACCTGCTTCTGTCTCCTTAAGTAAAAAGAGTCTTGTTGCGAGTTACAATGGAGTAATTTTTTGCACTCTTCCTGTCACTATTGTCACCAATTGCCATTTGTGGGGTGCACTGGCAATCTGAATTTTATCTAATTGAGGGTAAAAAAGGTTTCATTGATGGTCTTGTTAGAAATATTGGTTAAATGATTAAATTTATCATATCCTAATAGCTTAAGCTTTTGGGAGAATCGGTAATTTAAC